>JAHIAM010014589.1:0-15094 GCA_021605205.1 Aegilops longissima | reverse complement strand
ATCGCATCCAATACCTAGTTCAATACATCGTAAGTCTCTTTACTGCCCAAATAATCATCTCACAACTAACTCATTAGTTGTAATGCTTGCAAGGCTTAGTGATGTGTATTACCGAGAAGGCCCAGATACCTCTCCAAATCGGAGTGACAAAACCTAATCTCAAATACGCCAACCCAACAAGTACCTTTGGAACACCTGTAGTACTTTTATAATCACCCATTAGCCAGACGCTTGGTAGTACCCATTTCTCCGTAAACGGGAGTTGCATAATCTCATGTTGGTGAACATGTATAGGTCATGAAGAAAGCAATAAATATACTAAACATCAAGTGCAAGTAACGGAATGGGTTATGTCAATCACATCATTCTCCTAATGATGGATCCCATTAATAAAACAAACATGTCTATGGTTAGAAACATAACCATCTTCATTAATGAGCTAGTCTAGTAGAGGCATACTAGTACTATCTGTTGTTATGTATTCACAATGTATTATGTTTCCGTTAATACAATTTAGCATGAATAATAAACATTTATCATGATATAAGGAAATAATAATAACTTTATTATTGACTTAGGATTTCCTTCAGTCCCACTTGCACTAGAGTCAATAATCTAGTTCACATCGCCATGTGATTTTACATCAATAGTTCACATCTATATGTGGTTAAACCATAGTTCACATCACATGTGACCAACACCCAAAGGGTTTACTAGAGTCAGAATCTAGTTCACATCGCTATGTGATTAATACCCAAAGAGTACTAAGGTGTGATCATGTTTTGTTGGAGATAATTTTAGTAACGGTCCGTCATAAGAGGTAAGTATTTTAAATTTCTATGTCTACAATGCTCATGGAGCTACTCTAGCTTAATTGTTCCACCAATATGTATCCGATTGAACTTGAGTCATCTAGATTAGTGTTAAACTTGCATCGACGTAACCCTTTACCAAACCTTTTTTCACTTCCATAATCGAGAAACATATCCTTATTCTACTAAGGATAATTTTGACCGCTGTCCGATCTACTCCTAGATCGCTATTGCACTTCCCTTCCAAGTTAGTGGTAGGGTATGCAAAGATCCGCAAGATGACATACTTTATAGAACCTATGGCTGATGCATAGGAAATGACTTTCATTCTGCTTCTATCTTCCGGGTCGGGTTTTGAGTCTTACTCAATCTCACACCTTGTAACAGCAAGAACTCTTTTTGACTGTTCCATTTTGAACTTACTTCAAAATCTTGTCAAGGTATGTATTCATTGAAAACATATCAAGCGCCTTGATCTTCTATAGATCTTGATGCTCAATATGTAAGCAGCTTCACCGAGGTCCTTCTTTGAAAAACCCTTTCAAATACCCTTTATGCTTTGAAGAATAATTCTACATTATTTCCATCAACAATATGTCATTCAATATACTTATCGTAAATGTTGTAGTGCCCCACCACTTTCTTGTAAATATAGGCTTCCAAAAGTCTAGGAAAACCATATGCTTGATCACACTATCAAAGCGTTATTCCAACTCCAGATGCTTGCACCACCATAGATGGATCGCTAAGTTGACATTTTGTTAGCCCCTTAGGATTGAAAAACCTTCGTTGCATCATATACAACCTTTCTTTAATAAATTCATTAAAGAATGTAGTTTTGACATCCATTTGCCGATTTCAAAAATTGGCAATTGCAACATGATTCGACAGATTTTCATCCCAGCTTGAGAAAATCTCATTGTAGTCAACACTTTGAATTTTCCCTTTTAAATAAGTCGAGCTTTGTAGATAGTAACACTACTATCAGATCCGCCTTCCTCTTGAAGATCCATTTATTTAACTTGACTTGCACCAAAGTCCACACTTTGTTCTCATATTGGATCCTATCTCGATTTTATGGCCTTAAGCCATTTCGAATCTGGGCTCATCATCGCTTCCTCATAGTTCGAGGTTCATCATGGTCTAGTAACATGACTTCGCATGACACTGACCACTGTGCGGATCTTACCGAAGACCACGAGGTTTGGTAGCAATTGATCTGAAGTTTCATGATCATCATCATTAACTTCCTCACTAATTGGTGTAGGAATCACCGAACTGATTTCGTGATGAACTACTTTCCAATAAGGGGAAGGTACAATTACCTCATCAAGTTCTACTTTCCTCCCACTCACTTCTTTCGAGAGAAACTTTTTCTAGAAAGGATCCACCTTAGCAACAATAACTTGCCTTCGGATCTTGTGATAGAAGGGTACCCAAAGTTACCTTTGGGTATTCTATGAAGACGACGAGGGTTCGAGCTTATCGTGAAAACTTTTTCACATAAGCATCAAACTCCAAACTTTAAGAAACGATATTAGGTTTACGTTAAACCATAGTTCATATGTCGTCAACGGATTTAGATGGTGCCCTATTAAACGGAATGCAGCTTCTAATGCATAACCCCAAAACGATAGTGGTAAATCGGTAAGAGACATCATTGATCGCCCATATCAAAATAAAGTACGGTTAAGCTCGACACACCATAACGCTGTGGGTTCCATGGAGCGGAAACTATTCCACTTTGTTTTAATTGAAGACCAAACTGAACTCAAATATTCATCTCCACGATCGACGAAACTTTATTTTTTGTTACGATGATTTTCTACTTCACTTGAAATTTTTGAACTTTTCAACTATTTCGACTTATGTTTCATCAAGAAGATATACGCATATCGTTTTCCAATAAAATAATGAATTAAGAAACCTCATTGAATCGATACATCGGTATGTATTATTTCCAATAAGTCAGAGTTGTTCCATTGTTCCGAGAACGGAGTTTTAGTCATCTTGCCCAAAAGGCACGGTTCGTACATCAAATGATTCATAATCAAGGATTCCAAAAGTCCATCAAGATGGATTTTTTCATGTTTACACCAATATGATCTAAACGGAAAGCCACAAATAAGTTGCACCATTATTAATTTGCATCTTTTGGTTTCAATATTATGAATATTTATCATGATCGAGATCCAATGAACCATTTTCATTTGTGTAAATATAAGGTTTTATTCATGTAAATTAAAACAATTTATTGTCTTACTTAAATGAATAATCAGATTGCAAAAAACATGATCAAATCATATTTATGCTCAACACCAAATAAACTTATTTAGGTTCCACACTAATCCCGAAGTATAGGGAGGTGCGATGATGATCATATCAATCTTGGAACTACTTCCAACACTCATCGACTTCCCTTCAACTAGTTTCTTTTCATTTCAGAATCCTGCTTCAAGTTACTACTCTTAGCAACAACCAAGATAAATACCGAGGGGTTGCTACAACACTAGTAAAATACACATCAATAATCAGATATCAAATATACCTTTGTTCACTTTGCCATCCTTCTTATCCGCCAAATACTTGGGGTAGTTCCGCCTAGTGACCAGTTCCATTGCAGAAAAGCATCTTAGTCTCGTGCTTAGTCCGCATTTGGGCTTCTTCACCGACAGCAACTTGCTTGCCGCTCTTCTTGAAGTTCCCTTCTTCCTTTTTCTTTCCTTGAGACTAGTGGTCTTGTCAATCATCAACACTTGATGCTCTTTCTTGATTTCTACCTTCATCGATTTCAACATCACGAAGAGCTCGGGAATCTTTTGGCCATCCTCGTATACTATAGTTCATCACGGTTCTAGTAACTTAGTGATGGTGACTAGAGAATTCTGTCAATCACTATCTTATCCGGAAGATTAACTCCCATTTGATTCGCGATTGAAGTACCTGCATAATTCGAGAACATGCTCACTAGTTGAGCGATTTCTTCCATCTTTAGCTATAGAACTTGTTGAAGACTTCATATCTCTCAACTCGGTATTTGCTTGAAATATTAACTTCAATCGGAACATCTCATATGGTCCATGACGCTCAAAACGCCTTTGAAGTCCCGATTCTAAGCCATTAAGTATGGTGCACTAAACTATCAAGTAGTCATCATATTGAGCTAGCCAAACGCTCATAACGCCTGCATTTGCTCCCTGCAATAGGTCTCACACCTAGCGTGCATTAAGACATAATTTTCAGGCAGCAATGAGGATAAACCTCAGATCACGGATCCAATCCGATCATTGCTACTAACATTTTTCAATACAATTTTCTAGGAACATATTAAAATAAAACATATGAAAGCAACAAACATAGGGAAGCAAATAACGTAGCTATTGATCTACAACATAATTTGCAAAATACTACTGTGACTAAGTTCATGATAAATTAAAGTTCAATTAATCATATTACTTAAGAACTCCCCACTTAGATAGACATCTCTAGTCATCTAAGTGATTACGGATCCAAATCAACTAAAACCATGTCCATCATCACGAGATGGAGTAGTTTCAATGGTGAACATCACTATGTTGATCATATCTACTATATGATTCACGCCGACCTTCGGTCTCCGTGTTCGAGGCCATATCTCATATATGCTAGGCTCACAAGTTTAACTCGAGTATTCCGCGGCGCAACTGTTTTGCACCGTTGTATTTGAACGTAGAGCCTATCACACCCATCATCGTGTGGGTGTCTCAAGACGTAAGAACTTTCGCAACGGTGCATACCGTGGAGAAACACTTGATAATTTTAGAGAGATCATCTTATAATGCTACCGCCAATCAAAGCAAGATAAGATGCATAAAGGATAAACATCACATGCAATCAATATAAGTGATATGATATGGTCATCATCATCTTGTGCTTGTGATTCCATCGCCAAGCACCGCCATGATCACCATCGCCACCGCGCCACACCTTGATCTCCATCGTATCATGTCGCCCTCGCCAACTATTGCTTCTACACTATCGCTACTTAGTGATAAAGTAAAGCAATTACATGGCGCTTGCATTTCATACAATAAAGCGACAACCATATGGTTTCGCCAGTTTATAACTCGGTTACAAAAACATGATCACTACAATAAAATATAGCATCACGCCTTTGACCACATCACATCACATGCCCGCAAAACAAGTTAGACGTCTACTTTGTTGTTGCAAGTTTTATGGCTGCCATGTAATGAGCAAGAACCGCTTTACCTACGCATCAAAACCACAAATTATAGTTTGTCGTTGGTGCTGTTTTAACTTTCAAGGACCGGGCGAGCTACACCCGGTTCAACTAAAGTGAGAGAACCGACACCGCCGTCACCTTTAAGCAACTAGTGCCAAGCGGTGAAACTAGTCTGTAGCAGACTGTAATGTCGGTCCGGCCGCTTCATCTCACAATACCGCCAACCAAAGTATGACATGTCGGTAAGTGATGACTTATATCGCCTAACCTCATTTGTGTTCTACTCGTGTATATGACATCAACGTGAAAAACCAGGCTCGATACTCAATCGCTGGGGAACGAGTAATTTCAAAATTTTCCTACGCACACTCAAGACCATGGTGATGGCATAGCAACGAGAGGGAGAGGTCCGTCCATCGCACTCGTAGAGACCGAAAGCGAAGCGATAACAACGCTGTTGATGTAGTCGACGCCTTCACGATCCGGACCGATCCAAGCACCGAACATACGGCACTCCGAAGTTCTGCACACGCTCAACTTGATGACGATCCTCGGACTTCGATCCAAAGAAAGTGTCGGGATGAGTTCCAAGACGACGGCGCAGGACGATGATGATGCTCCACTCGACGAGGGCTTTTTCTAAGCTCCGCGACGATATGATTCTCCAAGGCAGGGCTTCAAGCTCCACGATATGACCGAAGTGGAATATGGTGAGGGGGCACCGCACGTGCTAAGGAACGATCCGTAGATCAACTTAGGTGTCTCCGTGCCCCCGCCTCAGAGATATAAAGGATGCAAAGGTGCCAGCCCATATGCAGGAGTCCTACTCCCACCGAGTAGGACTCTTTCCTAGTTGGATTAGATTGAGGAGGGAAGAGGAAGGGCCGCCTCTCCTTGTCCTATTCGGACTAGAGGGGAGGGCTGCGTGCCCAGGCCGCCCTTCCTTTCTCTAAGGCCCATCAAGGCTCATAGACTTCAGTTCCAACCCCGTGTTCCGTAACTTCCGTTTTCATCCGAACCTTTCCAAGTCCAAACATAGGCTTCCAATATATCAATCTTTATGTCTCACCATTTCGAGACTCGCCATGTCCGTGGATCACATCCGGGACTCAACAACCTTCTCGTACATCAAAACTTATAAACTCATAATGAACCGTCATCGAACGTTGAGCGTAATGGACTCACCGGGTTCGAGAACTATGTAGACATGACTTAGAACCATTCTCATCAATAACCAATAGCGGAACCTGATGCCCATATTGGTTCCTACATATTCTATTTAAGATCTTTATCGGTCAAACCGCATAACCATACATTGTTCCCTTTGTTATCGATATACATTTACCCGAGATTCGATCACGTATCCAATACCTAGTTCAATCTCAAGTTACCGAAGTCTCTTTACTCGCTCCAGAATACATCATCTCACAACTAACTCATTAGTTGTAATGCTTGCAAGGCTTATGTGATGTGTATTACCGAGAAGGCTCAGAGATACCTCTCCGACAATCGGAGGACAAAACCTAATCTCGAAATATCAACCCAACAAGTATCTTGGATGCACCTCAGTAGTACTTTATAATCACCTCAGCTTACGGTGACGTTTGGTAGTACCTAAAGTGTTCCTCCGTAAACGGAGTTGCATAATCTCATTGTTTACGGTGAACATGTATAGGTCATGAAGAAAGCATTAGCAATATACTAAACGCATCAATGCTAAGCTAACGAATGGGTCATGTCAATCACATCATTCTCTAATGAGGTGATCCCATTAATCAAATGACAACACATGTTCATTGTTAGAAACACAACCATCTTTGATTAATGAGCTAGTCTAGTAGAGGCATACTAGTGACTATGCTTTCTTATGTATTCACACATGTATTATGTTTCCGTTATACAATTCTAGCATGAATAATAAACATTTATCATGGTATAAGGAAATAGATAATAACTTTATTATTGCCCTCTTGGGCATATTTTTCAGCTCTAGCCAATTCATCAACTTTAAGCAACATTTCTGCAAGCAAAGCATTGAAATCCTTTTTAATTCATAAATTTTAACACTAGTCTCAAATTCAGAAGACATCTTATTAAAATTTCCATAAGAATTGTTGTAGGAATTACCATAATTATTAGAGGAATTACTAGGTACGCCTATTAAAGTTTCTATATAACGCTAGACCAAAATTATTCCTACCAACAAAATTCACATCCGAGATTCATTAGTATTCTCAATCAAAGTAGACAAAGGCATATCATTAGGATCAGGAAACACTTTTAGTAGCAAATAATTTCATAAGTTCATCCATCTTTCCACTCAAAACATTAATTTGTTCTATCGCATGCACTTTTTATTAGTGGATCTTTCAAAATTGAGAATAATTAACCATAATATTATCTAGGAGTTTAGTAGCTTCTCCTTAAGTGATTTCATAAAAGTGCTTCCTCATGTCAATCTAAAAGATTTCTAGAAGCAAAATTCAATCCGCATAAAATTTTGTATAATCATCCACAAATTCAAACCACGTAGGGCAATTACGATTAAATTTCATCCTCTCCCAAGCTTGTGCAACATGTTCATGATCAAGTTGCTTAAAATTCATGATATCGCTTCAAGAGAGATGATCTTAGCGGAGGAAAATACTTAGAGATAAAAGCATCTTTGCACTTATTCCAAGAATCAATACTATTTTAGGCAAAGACGAAAACCAAGCTTTAGCACGATCCGTAAGCGAAAGGAAATAACATCAATTTAACAATATCATTGTCCACATTTTCTTCTTTGCATATCGCATAAATCAACGGTTATTTAGATGGGTAGCTGCATCTTCACTAGGAAGGCCGATTTAATTGATCTTTTCATGACAAGATTCAAAACAGATAAATTTCACAAGATTCAATATCGTAAGAGGAGCAATCGAGTGCTAAGAAAATCATTTTTGTTGGTATTGGTAAAGTCACACAATTTAGTATTATCTTGAGCCATCGTGACAAGCAAGCAATCCAACACACGAGCAAACATGAAGAGCTGTAAAAGAGGCTAACTAAAAAGAGTGGGCTAAAAAAATGGCAAGGGTGAAGTGGGGAGAGGAAAACGAGAGGCAAATGGAAAATAATGTAATGCGGAGATAATAGTTTGTGATGGGTACTTGGTGTTGACTTTTAGATTCCCGCAACGGCGCCAGAAATCCTTCTTGCTACCTCTTGAGCATCAAGGCTGGTTTTCCTTGAAGAGGAAAGGTGATGTAAAAGTAGCTGTATTTCCTCAGCTTTTTGAGAACCAAGGTATCAATCCAGATGAGGCCATGTTCAAGTCCTCGCACCTACACAAACAGATAAAAACCCAAGAACCAACGCAATAAAGGGGTTGTCCATCCCTTCACGGTCACTTACGAAGTGAGATCCGAGATATGATAAGATAATATTTTGGTATTTTATAATAAAGATGCAAACTAAAATAAAAGGCAAAAAATAGCTATGTTGGAAGATTAATATGATGGAAAATAGACCTGGGGCCAGGTTTCACTAGTGGCTTCTCAAGAGCATAAGTATTACTGGTGAACAAATTCACTGTTGAGCAATTGATAGAATTGGAGTTATGAGAATATCTAGGTATGATCATGTGTATAGGCATGACGTCCGTGACAAGTAGACCGACTCCACCGCATCTACTACTATTACTCCACATTATCAACCGCTATCCAACATGCATCTAGAGTATTAAGTTCAAAAGAATGAGTAACACTTTAAGTAAGATGACATGATGTAGAGGGATAAACTCATGCAATATGATATAAACCCCATCTTGTTATCCTCGACATAACAATAACACGCTTTGCTGCCCCCATCACTGGGAAAGGACACCGCAAGATTGAACCCAAACTCAAGCGCTTCTCCCATTGCAAGAAAGATCAATCTAGTAGGCCAAACCAAACTGATAATTCAAGAGACTTGCAAAGATAACCAACCATTCATAAAAGAATTCAGAGAAGATTCAAATATTGTTCATAGATAAACTTGATCATAAACCCACAATTCATCGGTCTCAACAAACACACAGCAAAAGAAGATTACATCAATAGATCTCCACGAGAATCATGGAGAACTTTGTATTGAGATCCAAAGAGAGAGAAGAAGCCATCTAGCTAATAACTATGGACCAAGGTCTGAGGTAACTACTCACATCACCGGAGAGGCTATGGTGTTGATGTATAAGCCTCCATGATCAATGCCTCCGGCAGACGCCAAAAGGCCCCAAGATGGGATCTCACGGGTACGTATGTCATGGTGGAATTAGGTTTCGTGGATGCTTCGCTGGTTTGGGGCACGAGGTATATATAGGAGGAAGAAGTATGTTTGGAGCAACATGGGCCCCACGAGGGTGGAGGCACACCGGGGGTAGGCGCCCTGCCTCCTGCCTCCTGGTTGCTTTCTTGATGTAGGATCCAAGTCCTCCCGATCACGCCCATTCCAAAAATCACGCTCCCAAAGGTTTCATTCTGTTTGGACTCTGCGATATTCTTTTGTCCTAAACTCAAATAGGCAAAAAACAGCACTTAATGGGCCTCCTGCTAATAGGTTAGTCCCAAAATAATATAAAAGTGTATAATAAAGCTCATTAATCATCCAAAATAGAATATAATATAGCATGAAGCAATCAAAATTATAGATATGTTGAGACGATTAACCGTCTCCTTCCTCGCTACCCACTCACCACCGTAGCGACGAGCCCACGTGAGCTTCCACCACCTCCGCATGAAGACGCCTACTGCATGAAGAAGGAAGCTGCCAAGAAGTCCCTCGCCGCAAGAAAATGCCCTGCACCGCACCACCACGCCAAGACCACATGCCGGGCGGGCGGGCGGCGGGCGCGAGGATACCAGTGAGGCCCCGCCCGCAACGGGCTCTAGTGACCACAAAGAAGCTGTCGTGTTTCACTCCCGAACCGCGCAGCGTCATCCGCCCGCAAATTCAAGCCTGATCTGCTCGCGCCACGGGACTTCGACCGCTGAGTTCCTGCAGCTCTATGAGTTGAGCATCGAGGCGGCCAACAACGACAAGAAGGTCATGAATCGGTTTCCCAGGCCTCCCTGCGATGGCGCTAGGTCAGGCTTTCAACCTGCCTGGATCGATCTCTCCTGGGCGATGCGCGAGCGCTTGCCGCCAACTTCTGTGGCACTTCATCGCCGTCGGCTGCAGGTGACTATGTGCATCAAGGAGCAGCCAGAGAAACCCCTTGTATACATCCAAAGGTTCAGTCATTCGCTTCTAGATCCCTAAGGTGATTGATGAGGCCATCATCTCCGCTGCTTCTCCAATGGCGCCTGCGACGCCAATATGAAGGAGGATCTCATCCACGAGGACCTATGCACGGCCCTCGAGATGTTCAACATGGCAATGCTAAGGGCTGAGGAAGGCGCCTTTCCTTCCTATCCTAGTCACCAGAGGACAAGAAGGCCAAGATCAAAGAAGTGAAGTGCAAGGGGTGTTGCTCAAGTGAGCCGGAGATGAATCACCATTGTGACCACCCCGAGTCATCCACCAACTCCATTTTATGCCTTCCACAACATGCACAGCCCACAATAAAGAACGATTGTCGAGCTTGTAATATCATGGATGGACGTTGTCGACGCCTGATCGCAACGACCGGGCTACGGACGAGGAGGAGGATGAAGCGGAGGACGCTGGACGACCGCTGCCCCGCCAGAGTGGCGCGACCACCTCGGTGAGGACCGCTAAGGATCAGCCTCATGAGGGTGCCTGGAGGGAGCAGCTCATCAGACGCACCTTGTTCACTTTGCCATCCTTCTTATCCGCCAAATACTTGGGGTAGTTCCGTCTAGTGACCAGTTCCATTGCAGCAAAGACTTAGTCTCGTGCTTAGGTCCAGACTTGGGCTTCTACTCGAGCAGCAACTTGCTTGCCGCTCTTCTTGAAGTTCCCTTCTTCCTTTGCCCTTTCCTTGAGACTAGTGGTCTTGTCAATCATCAACACTTGATGCTCTTTCTTGATTTCTACCTTCATCGATTTCAACATCACGTAAGAGCCTGGAATCGCTTTTCGCATCCCTTGTATACTATAGTTCATCACGGTTCTAGTAACTTAGTGATGGTGACTAGAGAATTCTCAATCACTATCTTATCCGGAAGATTAACTCCCACTTGATTCAAGCGATTGAAGTAACCTGCAATCTGAGAACATGCTCACTAGTTGAGCGATTTCTTCCATCTTTAGCTATAGAACTTGTTGAAGACTTCATATCTCTCAACTCGGTATTTGCTTGAAATATTAACTTCAATTCCTGAACATCTCATATGGTCCATGACGCTCAAAACGCCTTTGAAGTCCCGATTCTAAGCCATTAAGTATGGTGCACTAAACTATCAAGTAGTCATCATATTGAGCTAGCCAAACGCTCATAACGCCTGCATTTGCTCCTCAATAGGTCTGTCACCTAGCGGTGCATTAAGGACATAATTCTTCAGGCAGCAATGAGGATAAACCTCAGATCACGGATCCAACTGCATCATTGCTACTAACATTTTTCAATACAATTTTCTAGGAACATATTAAAATAAACATATGAAAGCAACAAACATAGGGAAGCAACAACGCGAGCTATTGATCTACAACATAATTTGCAAAATACTACCAGACTAAGTTCATGATAAATTAAAGTTCAATTAATCATATTATTTAAGAACTCCCACTTAGATAGACATCTCTAGTCATCTAAGTGATTACGTGATCCAAATCAACTAAACCATGTCCGATCATCATCACGGAGATGGAGTAGTTTCAATGGTGAACATCACTATGTTGATCATATCTACTATATGATTCACGCCGACCTTCGGTCTCCGTGTCCGAGGCCATCTCATGCATGCTAGGCTCACAAGTTTAACCTGAGTATTCCGCAAGGCGCAACTGTTTGCACCCGCTGTATTTGAACGTAGAGCCTATCACACCCATCATCACGTGGTGTCAAAGACGAAGAACTTTCGTAACGGTGCATACTGGAGAACACTTTGATAATTTTGGAGAGATCATCTTATAATGCTACCGCCAATCAAAGCAAGATAAGATGCATAAAGGATAAACATCACATGCAATCAATATAAGTGATATGATATGGTCATCATCATCTTGTGCTTGTGATTCCATCGCCAAGCAATCCCAATGATCACCATCGCCACCGCGCGACACCTTGATCTCCATCGTAGCATCGTTGTCGCCTCGCCAACTATTGCTTCTACGACTATCGCTACTTTAGTGATAAAGTAAAGCAATTACATGGCGCTTGCATTTCATACAATAAAGCGACAACCATACGGCTCCTCGCCAGCCTTGCGATAACTCGTTACAAAACATGATCATCTCATACAATAAAATATAGCATCACGCCTTGACCACATCACATCACAACATGCCCTGCAAAACAAGTTAGACGTCCTCTACTTTGTTGTTGCAAGTTTTATGGCTGCTACGGCTGAGCAAGAACCGTTTACCACGCATCAAAACCACAACGATAGTTTGTCAAGTTGGTGCTGTTTTAACTTCGCAAGGATCGGGCGAGCCACACTCTGGTTCAACTAAAGTGAGAGAAATCGACACCGCCGGTCACCTTTAAGCAACTAGTGCTCAAGCGGTGAAACCAGTCTTGTAAGCGACGCAGTAATGTCGGTCCGGCCGCTTCATCTCACAATACCCCAACCAAAGTATGACATGTCGGTAAGCAAGATGACTTATATCGCCCACAACTCATTTGTGTTCTACTTGCATATGACATCAACGATAAAACCAGGCTCGATACCACCGCTGGGGAACGAGTAATTTCAAAATTTTCCCACGCACACTCAAGACCATGGTGATGGCATAGCAACGAGAGGGAGGTCCGTCCACGCACTCGAGACCGAAAGCGAAGCGTTATAACAACGCTGTTGATGTAGTCGACGCCTTCACGATCCGACCGATCCAAGCACCGAACGACGGCACCTCCGAAGTTCTGCACACGCTCAGCTCGATGACGATCCCGGACTTCGATCCAAAGAAAGTGTCGGGATGAGTTCTCAGCACGACGAGGCAGGACGATGATGATGCTCCACGACGCAGGGCTTCGCCTTAAGCCGCGACGATATGACTTCTCCGGCGCAGGCTTTGCCTAAGCTCCGCGACGATATGACCGGGGAATATGGTGGAGGGGGCACCGACACGGCTAAGGAACGATCCGAGATCAACTTGTGTCCCGGTGCCCCTGCCCAGATATAAAGGAGCAAGGGGTCGCCAGCCAAGGCCGAGGAGTCCTACTCCCACCGAGTAGGACTCCCTTCCTAGTTGGATTAGGATTGGAGGAGGGAAGGGGCCGCCTCTCCTTGTCCTATTCGACTAGAGGGGAGGGGCCTGCCTGCACCGCCCTTCCTCTTCTCTAAGGCCCATCAAGGCCTAGACTCGGGGTTCCGTAACCCCTGTTCCGAATCTCGTTTCATCCGAACCTTCCAAGTCCAAACATAGGCTTCCAATATATCAATCTTTATGTCTCGACCATTTTGAGACTCTCGTCATGTCCGTGATCACATCCGGACTCAACAACCTTCGTACATCAAAACTTATAAACTCATAATGAACTCGTCATCGAACGTTAGTTGTAGGGACTCTACGGGTTCGAGAACTATGTAGACATGACCTAGAACCATTCTCGTCAATAACCAATAGCGAACCTGATGCCCATATTGGTTCCTACATATTCTACTAAGATCTTTATCGGTCAAACCGCATAACGACATACATTGTTCCTTTGTCATCGGATAGTTACTTACCCGAGATTCGATCGTCGGTATCCAATACCTAGTTCAATCTCGCTACGTAAGTCTCTTTACTCGCTCGTAATACATCATCTCACAACTAACTCATTAGTTGTAATGCTTGCAAGGCTTATGTGATGTGTATTACCGAGAAGGCCCAGAGATACCTCTCCGACAATCGGAGTGACAAAACCCAAGAAAACAACCTTAGAAGATACAACAAAACCCAAGAAAACAACCTTATCAACACCAAAAAGGCATTTATCCAGATAGCGTAAAGGCGCTCTTTTCCAAGAGTTTGCAAAACGGCTCTAAGATGGGTGACATGATCTTCGTAGATTTGCTAAAAACAAGAATGTCATAAATATACCACAACAAATACGCCAATGTATGGGCGAAGAACAAAATGCATCACACGCATAAAGGTGCCGGGTGATTCGGATAAACCCATTGGCATAACCAACCATTCATACAAGCCAAACTTGGTTTTAAAAGCGTTCTCCATTCAGCACCTTCTTGGATGCGATTTGATAGTAGCCACTTTAAGATCAATTTTAGAGAAATGGTGGCTCCGCTAAGCTCATCTAGCATGTCATCTAACTGTGGTATGGGGTAGCGATATCTAACCATGATAGCATTGATAGGACGAGAATTGGAACACATGGGATATGTACCATCTTTCTTGGGAACAAGGATTATCTGGCGCACATGGGCTCAAGCTTTCTGCATATGGCCGTTGTCGGCTGAGTTGTTGTACTTGCCATTGGATCTCCTTAGTTTCCTCGTTGACATAGTAGGGAGCCTTGTTAGGAAGAGATGCTCCTGTATGAGGTCGATGGTGTTTTATGCCTCGAGTGGAGGTAGTACCTGAGGTAGCTCATCGGGAATACATCGTGAAATTCCTGCAGAGAGAAGATAACACTAAAGGTAGATTGTGAGAGGTGTTAGGTTTAGGTGCCTCTGCCCTTGCACAATAGGACATAGTGCATAACACTTGATGGGTTCTCACACACTTCTCTAATCTCACTTTTGGTGGTGAATAGCACTAGGCTTTTCTTGTCACTCATCATGGAGGCACTCAATTTGGGCTTGTGGCGCTCACTCTCTTTTGGTGGTTCGCTTCTTCACTATTTTCTCCGTGATGGTTTGTTGCTTGCTTGTCGGCCTATCACTTGGCTTGGAGACATAGGTCGAGCACGCATCTTCCCTTTCATCTTGAAGCTATAGTGATTGGTTCGCTTGGGATGACGCCG
>JAHIAM010014588.1:0-14270 GCA_021605205.1 Aegilops longissima | reverse complement strand
ACCGCTTATGAAGACCTGAGACCATGGTCCCAAAGCGGGGAAGAAATCTTCGCGAGGGTCCTGCCGGAGATGCCTCGGTCACACTGCGCTCTAAGGGATCGCCTCCAATGAGCCGTAAGTAGAGAGGGGAGTTTTAAAATAAGAAACATCCCTGTTCTATTTCTGAGGAAGATAACCGACATTTTACCTTGTAGTTCGGATCTCAGCCCTTCTCAGCAGAGCTCATCTTCGGGGGATCTTCGTCCGGAGATGATGGAGAGCGAACGCCTCGCTGCATCACTTTGCGAGGCGGGCGACCTAAGGTGTCGCCACGGATGGTTTCTCCGATCCGCAGGGCCGGAAAGCGTCAGATGGTTCCCTAAAGCCTCCGTGTCCGCCTTTGAAAAGGCTATCGGACGAAGTCCGCACCGCCCGTGCACGGCCGGAGGAGTGAAGGATCTGCTCGGGCGAAGCCTATTCAGAAGAACACCGCATTGATGGGCACGGTGATTGAAAGGATTTCATCCGGAGAGCGGGTTACTTGAGGCCGCCAGAGTTTATCGACAGGTTTTGAGGTACGCGAAATGATGTACCTCTTGACAGTTCCGATATAAAAGATGCGCCTATATAGATAGTAGCCCCGAGACTCGTGTGTTGTCATAAATGACGGCGCCCGAGGATCATAATCCTGTATGATATGTTGCTTTTCCTATGTAGGTGGCGGCGTCCGTGGCTAGCCGGATTGATGAATTTGCCGAGCTAAAGCGGCAACTTGACGTGGCAGATGTCGACATCGCGCTTGTCAACAAGCGGCTTGACGAGTCCCAAGGTATGCAATTTCTCCGACACCGTAAGGGGGCTTGATGCCCATGCCTTACAACCTGTATGCTTGATGCAGATGGTGCCGCTGCCATGGAGAACCTTTCGGCGGAACTTGCCCGAGCCAAGGAGCAGGCCAGAAAAGTGATCCGCTGTTTTAAAGGCGCCAAGAGCTGAAAGTCAATAGGCTGCTCATCGCCAAGCAAGAAGGAAATGGCCGAGATGGCTGTGAAGTTGAAGAATGCTGCCGATCGCTGCAAGCTTCTTGAAAAGAAGATCGGGCGGAAGTATGACCTAGAGAAGGCTACTACCGAGGCCAAGGATGCTCGCTCGCAATGAGAGCTATGAAGGAGGAGCTACGCCAGCCGAGATATCGCGCCGACTTGGCGGCTAGTGCCGCGGACGCGGCTGAACACTTCCGAGATCAAAAGGATCACGGCGGAAAAGCTTTTTGGTCGCAGCCCACAATCCAGAGCGCACACTTCCATTAACCGATCGCTTCCGCATGGGCGGAGCTGAATAGGTTATCCGGACTCGCCATGAAGTATGCCGTGAGTCATCTCGGGCGGAAAGGCCCGAGCCAAGAGTTATTTTAGCTTGGTGCAGCAATTCCTTGGTGCGTGCCGCATGTCAATGCAATGAAGAGGTCATCGGCATAGAGGGTGCGCTGGATGGTCTTGCCCTGTCAAGACATACCGGGCGGAGATGAAGGCCACCGATGTTGCATCCCAAGATTCGGACGGAGCCAGTACCGCCAGCACTATTTTCGTGAAGTTCGCAGGCGCCGCTTAATAGAAACGCAGATCAAGGATATTATGTTCGATAACATGTATTATTGTAAAACAATGTTTCGAGGGAATATAAAAGCTTTTTATACTTGTGCCTTCAAGAATTAAAATACCTCCGCTGCGGTCATTAATGTATATGTATATATAACTCGAAGATGGCAGCGTTTCAGCCCCCACGCATATAATGCGGGGTGTTCGCAGAAGGTGCATTTTCACACTTGATCCAACGCCTTGGTCCTATAAAGGAGGTGATAGCGCAGTAACTAGGCAACCGGACTATAATGCTTTATCCCTTTCACTTAGCCATAGGAGTTTGACAGGGGGCTACTATATAGCCCTGGGCACCGCGCTCAATTCGGGCGCGTGTGCTCGCCGAGAAACGGCCCTTCGTTAATGTGGAGGAATCCTAAAGATTCCGCGGTCATCGAGTGGTTGACCAGTCTCACGCTATATCATGACATGTCGCTTTCTCGCCGAGGTGCTCACCGCCGAACCGGGCACAATCGCAGAGTTTCCTAGTGCCGCTTTAGCCGATAGAGTGGAACGAAGGCAGCAAAACACTGGAGCGGCAAACCAACATTTGACCAAAGACATGATTCGAGCTGATGCATATATACAACCGTGACGCCGAACACTTTGCTATTCGTCGGTTTTATGAAAACGCGTCAAGAACGCCTTAGTAATAAGCCCTCGTGTCGTGCACGCGAGACTCGACGTGGCTACATGCCAAGACGCCAGCCTCCACCTCGTTATGGCAAGAAACCTGGGGATGCTGTATCATCAAGAGACAATAAAAAGGTTTACGCAGGGTCTTTAATTGGAAAAGAATCTCTGAATAGGTCCTTACTGCACGCTCATACCCATCTCCGCAGTGTTTATCCTCGGACGGGCAAGTAGTAACGTGTTCATCTCCAGAAAGAGAGGAACTTAGTTGAAAGGGATCATATGAAAATGAACAAAATGCTATATTAAACAAAGTGCCAATTCAAAAAATGAATAAAATTGAGCTTTAAGTGTCTCTTTGTTGTACATGCGTGAGCCCCTTGTATCGGGGTATGCGGCTAGTAAGCCCTTAGATGTTTACGCCTTGACTCTGCCTAGCCATGTCCGGGTCCGAATCTATCTGTTAGGGTGCTTTGATTAGTGAAGCTTGCTTTATGTGTGGTTGTCAAGGCAGCCGCACAATCTTCTTCGCTACCGAGGAACACTCGATATTTCCCTTTAATGAGATGATGCCTCAGGGACCGGGCATTTTAAGTATAAGAGATGCATAACGCGGTATGCAAGCAGCGCATGAAAGTCATATCTCAGTAGAGTGCTTGATAGCTACTTGTAAATGGGGCGATGTGGAAGGTTAGTTAGGCGAAGTTGGGTCAGGGTTTAACATAACTCTAGCAGGAGAGAGCCCGTATATGGGCATCTGCCCCATGGCTACCCTTGAAAGGAAGTGTTGCTATGGTAATTGTTGTTGTCCATCCTATTTTGCTGATTGTGTCCTAATATAGCAGGTTTAGATCATCGCCATTCATTAGGACTTGTGTAAAGTGGAGTCCACAATTATCGGATCTAATACCAAGGCAGTCCAAAGCCCATGCTCCGGATACTTCTAGAGTAATCATGTTGGTCAAGGTGATTGGTTTTAACAACCAAGGCTGGACTCCTCTCGATAGGCCGATGATGCTGTGATTCTATAGGCGCCACTATGTTTTTCCCTTTGTCACGGAAGTGAGTTTACTGTTTGACTTCTTGTGGGAAATTCTTTGTTTTCCGTGCTCGCTTATGGGGTTCGCCATCGCCCTCGCTTGGTGTGTCGAGCCCCTTGTGTTCGGGCGTTGACTTTGCCGGATTGCTTGAAGACCCAACAATCTCGTGGGTATGGTTTGCGGCTTCCGAGTACTGTGGATTTGGCATATCTTGTCCAAGATTTTGTTTGTTAGATAGCTCGTCCCTCGTTATCCTTGAGGGGCCGCTTTTTGATTCTCGCGAGAGCTTTTGAATCCGGCGTTGACTGGTCGGTTTCTTCGGCTGTTTCCTTTGTCCGCGCTGGTCCTCATCAAGGTCGCGTTTCCGTTTCCATCCCTAACTTCGATGTACTTGGGTCGTTAGTACTGCATCTTGCCAACCAGCTATCCTCTCTTGCGCAAAAGCGGTCATGAGGCTTGTTAATGCGGCCATTGTTCTTGGATTTTCTTGGCCGAGGTGTTCCAGCAGCCATTCGCCTCGAACGCGTGTTTGAAAGCTGCTAAGGCTTCACGTCCGAAAGTCGACTATCTCGTTCTTTTTAGTAAGAAATCTATTCCGAGTTTCCGGCTGACTCTCCGGTTGTTGAGTTATATGACTTAAATCGCTCAGATCCGGAGGTCGGACATATGTCCCTTGAAAATTTGCCCGAAAGCATCCTTGAGCTCTTCCCAACTTCCAATGGTGTTTTCGAAGGCTTTTAAGCCAATGCCGGGCTGGCCTTTGAGCTTGAGGGGTAAGTATTTTATGGCGTGAGATCATCTCTCTAGCCATGTGTATGTGGAGGATGTAATCCTCCGCATCTGTGGTCTGCTGTTCCGTCAGATGCCTCTATGTTTACGGGCTTGAATCCTCGCCGAAATTCATGATCCAAAGACCTCATCGGTGAAACATAGGTGCGGCACCCCTATATTTGGGTGTACCGTGATGTTCGGATACTTGATGCGTGTATTGCTTACTAGAGCTTGCTTTCTTGGTCTGTAGATAGATCTGGCTGGGCCATCTTTTGATGCGAATCCTGTGTGGATCCAAGGCGGGCTTGTGTGTGGCGCCATTTGCCTCACTATGTTGGCCATGGGGTCGCTTATCCGACCGGTGGCTTCCTTTGTTTTTTGATTGCGAGGCTCTAAGGCCCTTCATCAAATTCGCAGTAATTTTCGCTCAATAGTTTCTTGTGCATTTAATCGCCGCTGTATTTGTCTCATGTGTTGAGTACTTTGCTCCATCTAATTTGAGTGCATCTTCCGCTGTTTTGAGCTTCCGTTGCTTTTCAGCTACGCAGCGTGGCGAGCCTTTTTGGAGGTTCTTCGCTTCCAGCAACTGTCAGCGTGAGGTCGTCCCGGATCGTTATCTTCGCCGGGACGGGTTGTTTATCCAAGTTGCCCTGTTCGGACGGGTTGCTCGATGGCATGTTCGTCCGCCGGTTCGCCTCGCTCTATGGCTGGGTCTCAGATGGCTACCGCTCGCCGAGGTGGGGTTTGAGCGCGCTACGCCACCGCTTTGATCGCCGAGGAACGGTCCTCGCTGCGCCCCTTTGTTCCTCGCCGCTCTTTTAGGCGGTTCACCATGTATACATCGGGATGAGGTGGTTGTCCAAAGGCCCTATAGGCGCTGGTTCTGCTTGTCTCCTACATCGCCGCCCATACCGCCGATGTCTTCGAGTCGAAGTCGAGCATGTCGGTTAAATCATCGACAAGGCTACGGCGGGTGGTGGGTGGGCCTTGAATTCTTCGTCAGTCGCGATCCCAACCTTGCTGACCATAGTCCGCCAGGGCTCCCCTAATAAAGAGAGAGAATTTAATGAATTCAATGTCGCCAAGGTTGAGTGCCGAAGATGTCTCGCGCGGTGAACTCCATGACGGGCGCCCAATCGGATTCGATCAGGGCGCGGAAGTTTCGTGTCCGGAGAGGAGTCCGCACCTTGAGTCACAAGCTTCGCAGCGACAAGGCTGGTGTTCGCCTCGACGCCGAGAGATTGCAGCCCCGAGGCGTGTCCAGCCACCCGCCCTCGATTGGTGCACTGGCTCGAGTTGAGCGCGGAGCGACATCGCAGGCCTCAGGCAATCGCTCGCGGCAGAGCTAGATCATGCCCATCATGACAAAGGCGGGCGCTTGGTTGTGGCTGGAATCCGTCAAGATCAAGTCTCCGCGACGCCACCGTAGTTCAAACTTCCAAATCTGATCTGATGGCCGGGGCATAGCTTTATATTCGCTCCGATGGCCAAGTGAATTGCCCGCAGCAAAGCCGAATATGAAGATCGGTCCGGGAGAAAAATCTCACCCGGACCGCGCTGTTGTTGATGATCGGAGGAGCCATCGGCCTAAAGATGACGAATGTGGAACTCTCAATGAAAGCACCAATGTCGGTGTCAAACCGCGGATCTCGGTAGGGGGTCCCGAATCAGGCTAGGCGGATGGTAACAGGAGACAAGGGACACGACAGTTTTACCCTGTGTTCGCCCTCTCGATGGAGGTAAAACCCTACTCCCGCTTGATTTATATTGATGATATGGGTAGTACAAGAGTAGATCTACCACAAGATCGAGAGGCTAAACCCTAGAAGCTAGCCTATGGTATGATTGTTGTTCGCCCACGGATATGATTGTTGTTCGCCCCACGGACTAAAACCCTCCAGCTTTATATAGACACCAGAGAGGGCTAGGGTTACACAGAGTCGCCATAATGGGAGGAGATCTACATATCCAGATCGCCAAGCTTGCCTTCCACGCCAAGGAAAGTCCCATCCGACACGGGATGAAGTCTTCAATCTTGTATCTTCATAGTCCAGAGTCCGCCAAAGGTTATAGTCCGGCCATCCGGACACCCCCTAATCCAAGACTCCTCACCCGCATCTTGAGCTGCAGATAGACATAGCAAGGCCGTCATAAACTTAGCATAAGCCGGCGTCTCAAACAGGGCATGATACGGACTCTTGATTTTCACCACTTCAAAGGTCAAAGTCTCTCGATCTCGAGTCATGCTCATCACCAAAAGCCACCTCCGTGAGCTATCTTACCAATGTGATAAGCCGATTTACCAGATACCACACCATGGAACACCAGACATGGTTTAAGATTTTTATCCGTTAACCCCATGCGACGGAAAGTTTCATAATAAAGGATATTGATATTGCTCCTCCATCCATGAGTACTTTGGTGAACTTATAACCTCCCACCGAGGTGCCACCACCAATGCCGATGACCCGATTGTCAACCCGGGTGGATGATCTTCTACTCCATAATATTGCTCGACTCAACGTAAATAACGGGCACCACCGTTCAACAGAGTTCACTGCCTCTTATGAAGCTTTTGGTCACGCTTTGTCTAAGCTAGTGGTGAAGACATGATATTGCCCACTATTTAACCGCTTCGGGTTGCTCGTAACCCGATCGCCGTTGCTGCCGCTGATTGCCCCGATTATTGTAGCCACATTTTGGTTGCCCCGATTACCTTGGTTATTGTGTCCACCTCGATTACCATGGAAGCCTGAATCTGAATTTCTCCACCATAACCCGCCCATGAGAACTGTGGGTTCAACTCGTCACCAGTCCATTATCATCCGGAAAATTAAATTTTTGAATTCTTGCGCAATGTACCAATCTTTCAGGAGATGTGGGGGAATCTCCTTCAACCCATACTTTGAGCATTTGGTTCAGAGATAAGATAGTGGTCTAGGGTTAGGGGCTAGGTAACTCCACCTTGTTGGGGTAGTTTACCTTCGTCGCTGGACCTTGTCCTCTGCAACGTTGTATTACTACAAAGTCCAAGTTGTGATCCGCTTTGCATTGCGCCCGTTCACAGACCCAAGAGTTGTGGTGTCGCTGCCTGGTGTTGTAATTCTTTTTCACTTCACTGTCTTATCATCATAAGACTTGGGATCATGTAATTACTATCAGAGTCGCATATGCTTCACTAAAGCGGCCAGGAGGTTTCCCATGTATGTCATTGCAATGGCGCTTTCAGCCGTCCCCAGATTTCAACTTCAGAGGCTCAAACCAGCAATTGCCTTTAGGGTCAGAACTATGGTATCAACGATGATGTGTCGGAAATGAATGCCAAAGAATTCCGAGCCCAAAGCACCTATCAGTTATCACGCCCAATATCGACCTCATCCAAAAGGAACTGAAGGTCCCACCAAGAGATAGACCCAAGATATTGAAGCGCTTTTACAAGGTGGATATCATTACATCAACATTACATAATAATGGGATACATACATAAGGCACAAATGCCACAAGAATACAACAACATCATATACAAGAGATCAACATCCGACTCGGGATGGAACATAAATGTAAACTCAAGCGACATCCACTCCTGCTAGCCAGGGCTGCCGACACCGGAACCTATCCCCTGATCGAAGAAGAAGCAGAAGAAGAACTCCAATACAAGCAAAACATCGCTCTCACGTCATGATCATCGCAAACCTGTACACTGCAATCGGTGGTGTAGTAATATGTGAGCCACGAGGACTCAACAATCCCATTACCATGGGTATCAAGACTAGCAAAGCTTAAATGGGAAAGGAAGGGGTAAAGTGGTGAGGTTGCAGCAGCGACTAAGCATATATGGTGGCTAACCAACGCAAATGAGAGCGTAGAAGAGAAACAAAGGAACTGGTCGTCAACTAGTAATGATCAAGAAGATCCTGAACTCCTACTTCACGCTGAGACATAACCTGTAAACCGTGTTCTCCTCTCGATCAACCTCAAAAGAGACACTCACTTAGCACGCATTACACGGTTGGTGTATTTTAGAAGAGTTTGTTCAAGTTTACTACAACCGATATTAACAAATTCCTATCTCGCCACATAACCGCAGGCACGGCTCTTGAAAGTTTATACCCTGCGAGGGTGTCCTAACTTAGCCCATGATAAGCTCTCGCGATCAACGAAGGATATTCCTTCCCCGGAAGACCCGATCAGTCCTCGAATCCCGCTACAAGACATTTTGACAAAGAATAAAACAAGACCAGCAAGACCTCTTGCCTGCGCGTCGACACCTCTCGATAGTAGCCATATCTCTCGTCCTCGAGCACCACACCTGATGAGACACTACGAGGCAACCGGACGACACCCCAAGTTGCCCAGGGCTGGCTCCCGCAAGTGGCTGGTTCTGGACCAACACTTAGAAGCATTGGCCTGGGGCTAAATAAAGATGACCCTTGCGCGAATTACTCCTAAGGGAAAATAGGTGGTGGTGAGGCAAATGGTAAAACCAATGTTGGGCCTTGCCGGAGGAGTCTTATTCAAAGCGAATCAAGGGGGTCCCATAAATCACCCGACCGCGTTAGGGACGCAAAATCCGGAACATCATAATACCGATATGACGAGAAACTAGGGCGGCAAGAGTGGAACAAAACACCAGGCATAAGGCCGAGCCTTCCACCTTTACCAAGTATATAGATGCATTAATTTAAATAAGATATATTGTGATATCCCAACAATAAAACATGTTCCAACAAGGAACACATTCCATGTTCCAACAAGGAACAAACTTCATCTTCACCCGCAACTAACAATGCTATAAGAGGGGCTGAGCAAAGCGGTAACATAGCCAAAAAAACGGTTTGCTAGGAAGGGTGACAAAGGTTAGAGGTTGACATGGCAATTTGGGATGGCTTGATAAATGTGTAATAGGTAGCGCAGCATAGCGATAGAACGAAGCAACTAGCATAGCAATGATAGTAGTGAGATCCAGGTAAGGGTCATCTTGCCTGAAATCCGTCAGAAGGAAGAAGAACGAGTCCATGAAGAATACGAACGGATGAAGTCAAACACAAGCGTTAGACGAATCTAATCCTCACGATCGCAAAAAACGGAACTAACAAGAAGAAGCACACAACATAGTAAACACACCACACATGAACAAGACATGATGCACAACAAGCATGATGCATGACAAAGCTAGATGAAGCTACTCATGGCAAGAGATGATGCAAACAAGAGCAACACATCAAAGCAAGTTTAAATGAGGGCGGAACAACATATAACAATTCCGGTAAGTCCTCATATGCAAATTTCGAAATTGGTCCAGATCTGAATAAACCTTATGTTCAAGTTGTTAAACAGCAAGTTAAGATGCACCACGATGATCTACACGAAATTCTAGTCAAAGTTACATATAAAGTTCATTAGATTCGAGCTACGACCTAGAAGATATGAGCAAAACAAGATAAACATGGCATTGATGCAAAATGCATACAAACATCAAGCAACCACCTCAAACAAGGATGCAACATGATAATATGAAACTACATGCAAATCAAGCAAGTTTCATATAGAGCACACTCAAAACGGAGCAACGGTTCAACATATAAGCACTCTATACAAGTTATAACAACAATCTGCCCAAACAGCAACTAGGCATATTGCAAGCATCAAAACAACATGCTACAGAAACCCAACATAAAAACAAAAGGCATGGGCATGATGTACAGGTAAAGCATAACAAAACATGAACACCGAGCTATTCCAGAAATCAACTAGAACATGCTCAAAAGGACATGGCAAGATTGCAAATAATAACGAGTTCCGAGACTTAGCGGAAATCAAGGTGACATGGTGTAAATAACATCGAGGTTAACATGTTTAGAGCTATCAAACAACATGTTACAGCAAGCTATCATGGCAAACTAGAGCATGGAATGAATCTACTCAAAGCATAGAATAAAAAGTCCCTTAGTGACTATAAGCCAAAAGGATCAGAAAATACAATTGCAAGCATGTGAATATAGTAAAAACATAAACAGATTCATACATAGTGAAAACTCGGAGCATGGCATAAACAGATAACAGTAGGCATGTTGGTGAGCTTGAATCACTCACCACAGAGCAATACATGGCATGGCAAAGGCAACTCATAGTAAGAAGACATAGCATAGAAGCTTATACATGGCAAGAACAACATCATATATGCCACGGATCAACTTCTAACAACCTTGGCAAAATTGAATAACATGTAAACAACCTGCCGTGAAACATTTTATAGCAAAAGTAGAGCTCGATTGACTCAAGCTATGGCACTCCATAATTGCAAACAAGGGCATGGATGGATATAGCATAACCATATTTTCAAAACATCCTTACTGAAGTATCTCAAAATAAGCATGGATCTCTCGGTAGCATCAAGTTTACATGGCATAAAATATACAGCGATTGCAGGGGCTGAAATCACAACATCATGAAGCCTAGTTTGCATGCTTGTGCTAGTCACCACAGAGATCACAAAAATACATGACATACACCCTGAAAAGATGGCATGGCATATTACAAAACACATGTAGGACTCAAGTTCATAGGGTGCACACATCAATAATGGCAAAAATGACAAAAGTGCATGTTCTGATAAGAATTGCAACTAACATCACATAGTCCCTCTTCTAACAGCATTTCGGGCATCAAGATGAGCTCAAATGTAAATGATGCAATGAGATGAAATGATGCTCTTTCGTCGATAAGCAACAATTGGATATATTACGCATACGAAAGGAGCAATATATGCAGAGTTATGGTATGATAGATATGGCAACATAATGCAAAAATAACAGGGGACTTAATGCGTACCATTTACCTCCGTAAACAGATCTAGGGGTTGACTTCTACGTAGATCGGGAGTTAGCCAAATCGGAGAAGAAGAGAGGCGTGCAGCCGGGCGGGCTTTAGAGGCGGGAGCGTCTGGGAGAAGGGCCGGGCGGCCGAGGGCGGCGCCTGGAGGAGGCCGCAAGGAGGCGGAGGCGGGGCGCAGGCGCACCGGGCGCTGGTTGGCGGAGGGCGCCGCGATGGGGCGGCGCGGCGGCGCCGGAGGAGCGCGGTTGGCGCTGGCATCGCGGGCGGCGGGCGCGGCTTAACCGGGCAGAGGAGGGCGGGCGCTGGCGCAGGCAGCGCCGGGCGGCGGGCTTACGTGGCTGGGCGGAGGTCCGGCCGCGGGCGAAGCGGTAGGGACGTCTGCCTGGCGGCGATCCGGCCGGGCCGCGGAGGTGGGGCGGCGGCGACAGTGTCGAGCCCGACATGCGCGGCGGGCGGAGATGCGCCCGCCGGTGGACATGTCCGCGCGGCGGGGGGGGGTTAGGGTTTGATTCGCGAGAAAACGGAGGGAGACACACATATAGGTAGAAGGAGCTAGGAAGCTCCAAATGAGGTGCGGAGCCGCCACGCGATCATGATCGAACGACCGAGAGCATGGAGGGGGGTTGCTGGGTTTTGGGCCACTTTGAAGGTGTTGGGCTGCAAAGAGAAGGAGGCTTTTTGCGGTTACCCGTTAACTGCTGGAGTATCAAACGACTCCAAATGATCCAAACTTGACAGCGGTTCACCGGTGCTATACCAAGGCCGCTTGACAAACCTCGGTCCATTCCGAGACCGCTTAACACCTGCATACAAAAAAGGCAAAAGAGGGCCGGAGACATAGGAGTGCCGGATTGCAAAACGGACAACGGGAAAATGCTCGATGCATGAGACTAACACGATGCAAAATGAGATGCACATGATGACATTATATGAAATGCAGATGATGACATGGCAAAGTGCAACACGCAAGCAAATGACATGGCAACGATGGCGTAATAACGGCGACACTGGCGATCGAATCCGGGCGCACATCGGGTTGTTGACTCTCCTTCCTTCCGACACGCAGCTAAGTCCACAATCGACATAGGCTGCTTACATGTATCCTTGAAATTTGGATAAACCGGCTCTCAACTCGCCCATGACCCGATAGAATTAGCCGGAACTTTTAGCAAGACGGCCGCCCTTCAAGCATCATGGTGAAGTATTTTGCACATGCCGCATCATCCACATCCAAAGCATCTCCATGGCCATCTCAGGCTTTTGACCCATGTCTCGGGGACAACCCGTGTAATTCGGACCTTGCGTGCCTTTTGAAATCCTTGGCAGGCACACATTGTGCAACGCCGCACGAGGCACGGCACTTAAAGAGCTAAAAGTGACCCTGGTTCCACCGATGTAGTTAGACAACGGGTAAGTTGACGGCTTCATGTTGCGCCGCTTAGCTCGGCCTCTCTCGCTTGCTCAGCCCGGTCCACCACCTCCCGAGCATCACCTGCCGGGTTATTGCCACGGTCGGATCACGGTTCGACGCTGCTTGAACCGCCGGTTCATCCATACGCCGCAGATTCGCCTCGGACGAGGAGTGGAATGAATCCGATCGAGACTATGTGAATAAGCCTTATTGCACCAAAGCTGTTTGAAGAAGCTCCTTAACCCGTACGCTCAACCGCCGGAGAATCGCCTTGATCGGGATGGCCGCCACCGTGAAGCAGCAGCGACAAGAGTGTCCATCGGAGTAGAATAATGACCCTGGTGTTGGGACAGGCTACATCACAATGTTGTTCTCGAGGCGGATCCATCAAACGGGTTGAACCGCACCCTGCCTCATGCCTCGCCCGGTTCACCACCGCGGATTACGATCCCTGCCCCGGGTGTTAAAGAGGTTCCTAGCATCATAAACGGAGGCAGGGAACGATGTCTCCTTTTCAGGACTTCGTGACGATCTCGATCCAGATAAGCCGGTAGGACTGCATCCAAAGTGTTGCTCACGCCATCCGGCATCTTCAACCGCGATCGGCTTTGGCGTGAGTAATCTGATCCTTCACTTTCGTGATTCCCGATCGGGTGCATCCTGATCCGCCGGGTTAACCTCCGCCATCAGCGTCAACACATCAAATAAATCAGAAAAACCTGAGCCGGGCGGTCGAACAGGCCTCCCGCCCCTGCGCGCTGCCATCGAGCCGGAAATCATTGTCTTGGTCGAAGAGTGAGCGCCGCTTGTACCGCCATGAATATTCCAACCCGGTTTGTAGATCGAGGGTCCGAATACGCGCCATCGGAACAGCCCCAATCCGCCATCTTGTAGCTGATATAACGACTCTCTCCGGTCGATGACTCGTCCGGAATAAACGATAGTTTCACCACCAGATTCCGACCGTCTCGATTCCCTCCATGGATGACTCCACGGGCACGCTTCACAACAGCTTAACCCAGCAGATCTCCACGAGCCATTTTGACGAGGTCGGTGCAGATGTCGCCAGGTCCGGTTCCGATCTTGCCGATGAAAACGGTATGCCACCAAAGGGGACCTGCATCCATACTCGATTGAATCGGCCTCGGGCCCCACCGCATCGCCGATGTAGAGCTTTCCATTACTTTTGGTCATCCGCCCACAAGATAACCCTTGAGTCCTTCAAGTTTCCTCCAAGAACTTGAGACCATCGGCAATATCCGCGCGGGGCCTAACTATCGGGTTTTGTCACGGGATGTCCTCACAAAGGACTTAGTCATGGAGCCATCGCCACGGGTTAGCTTTGGGGTTAAAGCGGACAAGGGACGCAAGAGAGTTTTATACTAGTTCGCCCTTATGATGAAGGTAAAAGCCTACGCCTAGTTGTGATGGAATTGATGGGGTTTCAGACCAGGGAGCGAGTATGCTTTTCTGGGTCTCGAGTTGTTCTCTTCTTCGAACACCCGGTCGCCCCTTATATACATGGGTTGACGCCCGTCGGTTTCGTAATCCCGAGGCCGGCTCATAAACGTGTCCGCCCGGCTCCGCCTTCCTACCTTACCATGCAGGTTATATATCAATGCCGGTTTATATCTATAGGCTTTAAACCGTTCGACCCCGGCCTTTATACGGTCACCATCTCTTCATGGGCTTCAAGTATAATGAACATCGATGGAGTTAACCCGCCTCCCTGGCCGGTTTACGCTTAGTGGTAATATCCCCAACAGTTGGCGGTGTTGGCATTCGACGCAACGTTGGACAAGGTCCTCGTATCCGGTCGTCTATACAAAAACTCCTGACGGAAGGCCTTTCTAACTAGGGCCCGAGGCGATGGTGCTCGCCGAGGCCGGCATGAATTTCAGCTAGGAGCTTGTCGGATTTTGGTTCTCAGACCCTTGAGGTTCGAAAATGGGCCCAAGATCTTTC
>JAHIAM010014587.1:0-31198 GCA_021605205.1 Aegilops longissima | reverse complement strand
TCTACATGAAAAGAGTACAAAAGACGCAGAATATAATACTTAAAAATAGAAAATGAGCTCATAGACCTTACCACATTTTGGTTCGGGACCAAGATGTAAAAGGCCCAGTCATGGTCCAAAAATGTGTCTCGGAGAACGTAAGGGAATTTGATGATTTTCCCGTGAAGACGCTTTTTCGGTAATTCCGAACGCCACCAAGCATTCTTGAAGATAGCGAGGTATTAGCACATGTTACCTCATCCCGAAGTTTCCAAATCGGTCCTTCTCATAGAGAAAATGGGAAATTTTTATTATAACCATCATGGAGGTAGGATTATGGGAGAAAGTAATTGCCATGAATAACATTACTTACACATAACCCCGGACAAACACCGGAATCGCATTTTCCTTCATCTTCAAGATAATATTTCCAAGATGGAAGATACACAAAATTTAACAACATCAAATGTGATAGATGCTAAACTACGACTAGTTGGTTGTGCTTCCTCCAAGGAATAGGGTATAAGTGGAGGGGTTCCCGGGATAGTACGCCCTTTGGGCAGGAGCTGCCTTACTAACGCTCTTGTTTGGGAGCCTTGGTGGAGATGGTGATGTCAAAGAACGGTTACTATGGTTGGGGTTAGATTGGGTGAAGTGGTTCCCTTTCCATCGCAGAGGGGTACAATCATAGAGTTTGGGTTTGTGGTAGGGCTGGTTTGTGCATTACAACCGGGTGCATTCCACCAAGAGGTAAACTTTTATTTGAAGACCGTGTTTTTTCCGCTAGATATGCATCACCCGCCCAATTCAAATGGTGATAAAGGAAACATAGTTGAATGAGACATTGTATGAGAGATGTGCAATAGATAGTGTGGAAAAAAGGGCATGAAATAGTTGACATGTATATTGTTTAACTAAAAGGATAGCATGACATAATTTCACATATATGATGTCTATCTAAACGGATAGCATAGCATAACATAATTCAAAGATATGATGAATAACTAAACAGGATCGCATGACATAATTCACCTACATGTTATCTAAAGTAATCAGATCGCATCATTTAATTCACATATGTGATTTATATGCTAAATAGAGGGCATTCGATATGATGTCCAACTAAGAACATGGTGTTGAATATTGTGTATATGATGTCTAAACTATGCAATGCAAGACACCGTATGCATGATATGAGCAGTATAACTGCAAGTTAGAGCATACACTGGGGAATAGGACTGTCTCTAATCCATCTCCGAGGAGCTATCGACCCAACAAGAGATCCAGCTTGATGTAGCACCGCCTCGCCTCCGGCCTTGTTTTACCCAGATTTTCCATCTCCCACCCAAATGGCTGATTCACAGAAGAGTAGTTTAATGTACAAACATTGTTTAATAAACGGAAATGTAATGAAGAAAAGGATGGGCAAGCTATCATTCAAATATATGATGCCCTGTTAAACAGATGGCATTGCACATTTCACATATATTATGGTCAAAAGACATGAGACTCCATAATTCCCATATATGATATAAAACCAAACAGTGGCATTACGTAACATGTCTAAACTAAGCAAATGACATATATGATGTCAAAAGTAGGCACCTAAGGCAACATATGCATGATATGACTAATGATCATCATGCCAAGGTAGAGCAAACACTTTTGGGGTAAGCATAGAGTGGTTAGCGTCCCTCAACTGGCTTCGTAACAGATATCTTCCTCTCGATTACAACTGGAGAGGGGTGGAGGGTTTGCCATTGAACCCACCATGGAGCGATGTCTGATGACATTGTATTGCCGCAAAAATCTCTTTTTTCTCTACATGTTCAGCATGACTGCAGTACAATATCCTACATGCATACGAAAAAATATGGTGAGATTATGTAAGGAGAGCATGCATAAATTTAGAGTGATGGTAACAACCAGTGGATGGATCCAAAATAATGATAGCAGTGCTGATGATTGCTTTAAATTAATAAAAAGACAGATGATGATTGCTTTAGTATTTGTTTCCCACCCAAGATGAACAACATAGGCATACCCTAGGTGAACCAGATATTAGACAGACATACTATTCATTACTGCCTCGATATGTGCCCCACAACTAATTTAGAACTCAAGTTTTAACATTAATTTGGACTCCGATTTGGGAGTCCAAGAGCTGAACAGACGATAAAGTAGCGGTGTAAGTTTAAGCAATGCATAACATAAGCGTAAACAAAGAGTGTGACCTCTTGTGGACCCGTGTACTCCTCAAAGTTCATCTCGAAGTCGATGATGGTGATGCTGCTATGTGGGTGCCAAGCGCAGGAAGGATATCTCGAGGCGCGAAAGACGGTCAGAGTCGTGATGTCTGTTTTGGTGGATGCTTCGCCGATGGAGCAGCTCAGTCGTGGACGACGTCAAGGCAGGAGCAGGACAAACCACACAAAGTTCCCTTCGACACGCACCTCGTGAATCAAGTAATTTTGTAAGGGCTCATTTGGCTTGCATGATTCTTAAACGCAGGATAGGAAAAACACCGAATAGGATAGGAAAATGCACATGGTAAATAGAGCATTTGTAAACACATGATTTCTGTCAACTTGGGTGTTTGGTTTACATGAATTGGAAGAGCAGAGGAATGCAAAGAAACATGGCCAAAATAAAGTGAAACCATATGAAAGCGGTAATGAATAGAATGTTATTCTAGCACTAATGCACTTGGTCTTGTTTTCATGCATAGGATTTTGAAAAGTAGGTCCGTGGATGTTTTGCTTCATTCCTTTCAACAAAATGCATGAATAATTGAATAGTAGAGTGCCATTGAAAATTCCCTATTGCTATGTTTTTCGCTTGAACCAAAATAGCCCTAATGGATCGACGTGAATGTATAGTAATAAGTGATGCAACAAGTGTACAACCTCTTTGCCATAGTCCGTGTCGACCTCAAAGACCATTGGGTTGGTCGCAAGCGCTTGAGGCAGAGGTGGCTGTCGGAGGTGTGGAGGAAGATCTCGAGGAATCAGAGACGGCCCAGTGGCATCGCTTCTCACAGATGGATCGTCGTCATTGAGCAGCTCCGGTGAGTCAGAAGACGCCAAGGCGGAAGCAAAGACAAGATGACATCGTCAATCTCAAGGGATTCTAATAGCATCTCCAATAGATGATGTAAAATGGATGTAAAAGTAACATCACCAAAACCACCGACTACAACACATGAGGTAAAACTGTTGACTCTGAAATTAACTGTCGAAACTGAAATTTATCAGGAATCTGAATGCTACTGTCGAATCTGAACGCAATGGTAGCAGAGAGGCACTTGACATGTAGTTTAGGAGGGCTCAGTTCCATCTTCAACTTGCACCCCTGAGCCGCAGCCACCACCGGCCGAACCGGCTGCCCTGGCATACGCCGCCTCAACAATCTTCACATCATCGCCCTGCCAGCCCTCTAGGCCCCGGCCCCACCCTGAACCCTAAGATAGATAGTGGGTACCTCTCCGGCGAGGCCCCGCCCCCAATGCCATGGTGGTTCTTCCTTAACTCCATGAGCCCTCCCCAACCTGAAAATCGATCACCCAAAAGTCGATTCTACCGATCAAGTGTGGCTTAATCGAGCAGAGCAGCAGCACGAGTGAGGGGAGAGCAGCAGCAGCAATGGGCAAGCGAGCGATCGAGCGAGAGCCAAAGCAGCAGCAGCAGATCCGGCCGGTATGGACGCCGCCAGCCAAGGGCCTCAGACTGGGGGAGAGCTGCCGTGGAGATGTCGCCAAGGGCGCCGGCTTCAAGGTAGCCGCCCATGGGCGGCGAGATGGAGCACCGCCGCCGAGGTCGAAGAAGGGAGAAGGTGCGATGCGATGAGTGTACAACCTCTTGGTGGCGCTGGTAGGCCTCGCTTCGTCCCGAGGAGTCGTGAGGATGCTGCGTTCGGGGAGCAGGTTAAGGCGCTGCGTGGGGATGGAGCAGACGATAGACGAGGCGATCATCGGAGCAGCTCCTTGGAGGTGGAGGACGGGCGGCTGAACCAAGGATCGGCGAGATGGATTACGGATCCTCATCCGGGAGGTGGATGAGGGACGCCGAGTTGTTGCGGTGGACGATGTCGTTGGGAAGAGGCCCGCTGGGCAGCGTGATGTGGCGGACGGAGGAGGGTGGGGTTTCGTGGCTGGAGCGAGAGGTTATGGCGGCCTCGATTTCGAATGGCGAAAAGGATGGGAGGGTGAAGATGACTTAGGGACGCGCTTGTCCAAAATGTAGGGTGTGTTACAAAAGTACCCCCACCGATTTGAACTAGCGGCCCTTTCGGCCAGGGTTAGAAGGGGATTTCACAGTCGATTTGGCAGCTGGAGGGAGTTTTCGCGCGTTGTAATTTCAGGATAGCAAGGCGCTGGGTTGTGAAGGCGCCATTTTGGGAGCACGATATCTGAATTTTCGATATAACAAGACGCTGTTGAATTTTAGGACAAGCCTAACGTAGTAATATTGTACTTGTATGCATCAAATCAATTCGCACTTCCTCAACCAAAAAGAAAACAAAAAAATAAAACTATTCACACCACACAAAGAGAGAGTCTTGCCCTGCTTTACTATAAAATGTTATTCAGTTATTCCTCCTTCCATCTATATAGGGCCTAATGCATTTTTCGGCTAACTTTGACCAAATATTAGAGCAATGATATATGACATGCAACTTACACAAAGCACACCGTTAACTTCTGCCTCAGTGAAAGGTTCTTTCAATGATATAATTTTCACATTGTGCATGTCATGTACTATTAATCTTGTCAATAGTCAAAGGCGGTCTTAAAATCTCATTACGCCTATATAGATGGAAGGAGGAGTATGAATCCATGTTATGTCCGACAAATTTTTTCGCTTATGTATAATGCATGTAACCTACTCATACCAACATTTTAGTGCATTCCAAATGTCTATACTACCGCTGCAATCAACTAAATTTGAATTTGCTTCTCTATTTCAATAAGAATCTACAATCATGATTGTTGCTAACTTCAACCATCATTCGTATTACCTTAATAACACACCACATGATTACTATAGAGATAGATATGAACTATGTGTACTACATGAACTCAATTCTATTTTTGAATACACTTGATGTTGATTCCAAATAATAGTACATTTGATGTACTAACTATATATTCATAATCTAAACCATGTTCCATACGTACACCGTGTTTATCACACAAAGTATAGTGCCCGCCTCTACATTATGACAAGTATTTAGACCTGAGTTGCAAAAGCCACACATTAGCCCAAATTATAATCAATGTTCTACATTATGATATCTTCTTCAAGTATCCGTATCCACTTTTTATAATGAATTATGATCTTTGTTCGCCTTTACACCTTCACGATCCTCTTCTATTTGTAGCTAGCTAGCGCTAACTTTCTATCGCATGCACACGCCTACCTCACACACCCTTAGCGCCCCTCCATCGCAAGACGCTCATTATTTCTCTTAGGTCGCCCACCAGCGTGTGTGTAGGCCCCGGCTCCTTCTTTCCGCACACACCGGTCGATATACCTCTCTAGCCAAGTGTGCCTACAACAAACACATATATACTTCCCTCTTCTTCTCACCGCCCATGCCCCCATATGTCCAATACGATTCCACGCAGGTGCACCTCCCGCCTCTTTTCATTAATCACATGCTCGCACACCTCCCCCGACATGGTAGGCCTCTCGCACCACCTCCTAGCCACACCTCTCCCCTGTCTCTCCTCCGACCTTATTTGCTTCTAACACATGCAGGCGTATATGAACTGATCTCCTACATATAGCCAGTTCGACTATAATTGCTTTCACCAAGCACCGATACACTTACCTTGCTAGTTATGTCTCTCCTTTTCTGACACACGACGGTTGATCTTCCTATGTAGTTACGCATGCTTACCACAACCATATCTTCTCCCTCATCATCCTTGAATACCTCCCGACCTGCCTCTCACACGCACGCAGCATAGATGCATGCACATCCCCGCCTCTCTTATTGATATTGCACTCATACCTCCGCTTGTCTAGCAGGCCTCTCCCACCATTTGTGAGACGCCACTCCACCACCAACCCTCCGACGCCTACCTTTGTCTTTTTCCCAACCTTATTCCTCTGCTACACATATCCATGGATGTCGATCGATCTCCTCAATACATAGCTAGGTCTCTCTCCTTCCCCACACATATACTAGTCGATCGTCTCTACCCCCCCACACACACACAACCGATAGTCGAATGTAGGTAGGTATCCATGCCACGGAGAAGAACTGCACCGCCGCTCTCAAATTCTAGTAGGCCAGCCACCTCAGATCTTTGACGGGCAAACACAAATTGATGGCACACTTTATCGACAAGCAGCCACACACTTCATCCCTGTTTTCAATTCTATCGATATCTCACGCCCATGACTCGCTTTCACACATTGCATATGTTACGCTTTTCGATTGAGATATCATCAACACATTGCCTCTGCTTTCGCACAAACCATCTCTCTCTCACACCCACCCACGCACGCATTACCGCACCTAAAGAAGAAGTGCACGCAGGATGCACGCATTCACGCCTTGTTCCCGCCACACCCCGCTGGTACACGGTGGAGTTCGCTTCGCACGAAAAGGCAGCCCACGTGATAATTTGACGCGGTAGCGGTTGTTTACTCGGCGAGGGTTGGGTACCACGCCTAGAATATAAAATGATTGTCGTGGGAAAATGGAAAATGGGTTTGTCTCGTCACACCATCTCACACAAGGCCGCCGTGGCCTCTCTCTCTCGCTGCTGGTTGATCCGCCGCATCCCGTCCGCCGCGGAAAGGGAGGATGCATCGCCTCCGCTCGACGCGTTGAGGCAGCTCGCCCCGATCTCGCGGTACCCGCCGCTCTTCTCGACCAAGCTCCGCGCGGTAGGGCCTTCGCCACTTGCTCGCTGCCGCAGATGGGCAGATCCCGCCGCCGCGCCTCCTAGTAACATCCCGACGACACTGTGTACAGCTTCCTCCGCCTTGCTCCACCGCCCATCTTCCCACGTTGCTGCATGTGGATCTTCTTTAGTTGTTTGCTTAAATCGTATCTCGCCGGGCATATTTTCCATCTTGCAATCTCGCCCTCAAACCATTTTTGATAAACCACCATGTGCTATCTTTCCTTTACACATGGAACATGCTTCTTTTTGTCGGCGATGTGTCTTCAACTCGTGTTATTGGGCAGTAATTGTTTCCTTTCGACCTCATTTTGCAAATAGGGCTATCCATTTTCACCTCATTGTTATTATGACTTTTTGGTGAATTGCACAAATCACTTTTCTCAAGAGTGTTTTGTGCAGTCCGCCAAAATGTCACACGGGCAACGCTTTTACATTTCTGTGGATCATGAAAGGGAGATTGGTTTTGCTATCCTCCTCATCCAACTCGTGTCTAATCTTCTCCAACAAGAAGTTAGTCCTAAAGAGAGATCGAGAGGTGATCGGCTTCTATTTATGTGTGTTATGTTTCATCATCTAGTTCCACTATTATTGTAATCACACCGATCGGATATCTTTGCAAATGGGATGGTCCGCCCGATTTTAGTGGAGCTGCACAAAATGATCGGATTGTGGTGTCCTTCATACACCTCTTTTTGGCTACAGAGCTGGGTGAAACTAGCTGCCAAGCAATGAACACCGTACAAGGAAATGGAGCCATGCCTACTAACAACATCGATCAATTATATTTTTTTCTTTATTTGTACACCTTCTCAACTTTGTCTTCGGGCCAGATGTGAATATTGGCTTTGATCTCATGTAACCATTGAGATGCATTAGCCATGGTAGTTTCATTTGTATTTGATGGAATGTTGTAACGAGATAATCTCGAGGCAAGACACATGAATCCTAAGTTGAAACCTTTTTTTATCAAGGAACCAGAGTTGAAACCTTCATAGCATCACAAGACAATTTCATCAAAATTATGCGACATATAAACAAACTCAAGGATTGATAGCAATGCCGAAACAATTCAACTTCGCTTCACCGACATGTTGGACATCCTTCATCCGCTCCACCTGCCATGCAGCAATATTGAGTGCACAACACAACTTCAAGGAAAGATTCACCCCGGTCGCTATATACCGCAGAGTAATGACTAGTGAGCAATCAAATCACAGAGCCCCACCTTCGCCACAAGAAGTTGCTCGGACGAAGCAACCATCATTTCTCTGCCTTGAATCCAAGGTACTCCCATATTCCCACAGTAATAAGTTGCTCGCGAATCAACCATCACTATATCCGCCACGTGTGATGACCACATGAGCTATCCATTCAGATTGCATGTTAAAAAATAAAGGTCGATAACTAATGCGGCAAACTTTCAAAAAACTAATGCGGCACCTCGGGCAACGCGCAAGATCGTGATTTTGCACGAGAAATTACACACCATGTTTCGTTGACATGTGGTCCTGCTCCAACATATCGAGACGACGGCGGTAGTAGGAGTATTTCAACCGACGCCAGAGGCCGGGCGCTTCGTGAACTGTGGCAAACCGCAACCGTCCCACGACTCTTCGCCTTTCCCTCTCGACATTTGAACTGCTGTCGCGACGCTTCTTCCTCTCCCTCCTCCATTTTCCTTCAGCCCTTCACCCTTTCTTCTCGCCATTGTTTGATCGCCTTATCCATGGAGGAATAGGACGAAACGACCCCGTTATTCTTGCCCGATCTGAAAGATGACGGGTGGAGGAACTCATTGATCGGTGCGACGTCATCACCTCGCTAGCATGGCAGGTTCGCCAAGCCCATTCTCGACTCAACTAATAACATCATTACAAGGAACCCAAGAGTCAAGGAGCGGTTTGATCTCCCTATCTTCTTTGCTGTGACCTCGATGATCGGGCGCAATTATGACGGAGGCCTCGCTCGTGTGTTGATTGATGCCGCTTGATAATAATACGATGATGCTAAGGTGCCATCGCTGAGGGCAAGGCTTGGGCAGGCTAAATGGAGATTGGGTTGTTTACATTGGGTCCAATCATGAAGTGGGGAACTTGTGAATGTGTACACTGCGTGACCGGTTCCACTTCCAAAAATCTCAGAGACTGCCCAGAGGTTGAGCACAACGGTATTGTACGACGCTCAAATACAATCATGGTGACCGTCTTTCACTAAGATAGTACTCTCGAGTAGCAATCGTGGTTCATACCTCGACATTAGCGTGGTTCCTACCCCGGCATCGATATAGTAGGTCGCTTCTGCATGGATGATCAGTCCTGCTGGTCTCGAGATCGACAATAGATGCCCTGGGCTCCCGCAGAATCACTTGTGGTTCAAAGCAAGCATTTCCAACGCCGAGGAATGGTTGAGTTGAAGTTCATTTCATTGCTTGTTATTTGTTGTGTGGTGAAAACTTTAGTATTTATAATGTATCCTCGTTGTCATGTGGGTTGATGACCTGTTGTATGTAATAAAATGATATGCCCGTGATAAACTTACTAAATTTATGAATGGCTTTTGAGTTGCTTCGCGGAGTGAGTGGTGCGACGAGGCAAAAAATATTTTCTGAATACATAATTGTACGCGCATTGCAACAGGTTATCGATGAGGCCAATCAACAATAGTAGTACACTATTTGTACTAGCTTCACATGCTTCACAAGGCTGTAAGGGTGTTTTATCAGTAGCTATATTGTACGTAATCCAGACTCCTAATCTCGATACTAGTACTATATAGTAAGTAGTAGGAGTAGTAGGGTGGCATGGGCTGTAACAAGCATTCACATCCAGGAGTACGGCACACGCCACCAGCACGGCTTCCATCTCGACACCATATTTTGGAGTCCGTGTAGAGCAATCTCTTCAACCTCATCGCTTTCTCTAACTCAGCCATCACGCTGGCGCAAGCAGGTGGGGTTTGCCGATAGTCGGTTTCTCAACTTCGGTCCCACTTGTAAGGCCAACTCCAACGCCTATCAATATATGGATGTACTCTTCTTCCCAATACAAAACTTGCATCCATTCTACTCTCTCCGCTGCACGATACATGCATTCTACCACCTCCGTTCTAGTTTATAGGTCCCTTTGTAGTTTGTGTCAAATTTTGACTAAAGATTTAACTAACAAAATGTTAATGCATGTCAAGAAAAATTATCTCATTGATTCAGATTTGAACATAGTTTTCAAAAATATAGTGTTTGGTGACATGCGTAAACATTTTGTTAGTTTAATCTATGGTCAAAATTTGGCACGAAATATAATGGGGACCAATAAACCCGGACGGAGGTAGTATTTGTCAAAATATATATGTATCTAGACATGTTTTAGTATATAGGCACATCCATCTTTGGATAAATGGAAGTCAAGTATTTTGGAACGGAAGGAGTACACAATAATAAATTTAAGTTAGCACAACTAGTTAATCCGAGAGCACAACCAAGATTTGGTCGGGTTCTTCCTCCTTTTGCCGACATGGGACATCCAAGATCCAGGTCATGTCATGAAAGAAAATAGAGTGGTACTAGTAGTTGATAAGTTGAAGCCACGAGATGTGCATCTTGGGTTAAATCTGTAATAGAATCTACTACTCTTGAGTAACTCCAAAAGCGCCACCAAGATCTTTATTGATTTGTTTTTCATCGCCATCACGAGGAGGTGAAAGATGTGCAGGTTCAGTGGGTCCTCTTGCTTTCACCGACATGTGGGGCCACATGTGAGCAAACAGACGATGGCTCCAAGGTCTCAGGCTGGCTGGCTGAGAAGAGAGATAGAGGAGGGTTGAGCACGGACTGCAGGAAATTTGTTCTACGTGAACCAGACACCTTGATATTCGCGGTGGTTGTTTCTAGAATAAAAAAGGAGGTACCCCTACTTATGTTACTCCCACTACGCCTAGCCTAAGGTTAGTAGGTGACCTTGCGCTTGGCTCTTCGCTTCTTCCGAAGTCGATGGTTCTACAAGAGTGCTTCGCAACTGACACCAAATGAACTGCTGCACGCCCACCGCTAGGCAAAAAGTTTCTCCTCGTGGCGAGCCATCACAAGACGCTGCTATGCAGGGAGAAGGCGAATCAAGCTTCTCATCGTCGCGAGTTGACGGGACACATCAAAGTTATTTACTAGTAGTACGACTTTCTCCAAAAAAGGGCTGACCATGTCATTGCTACCATCCCGTTCTGCCGCGTTGAGTACGCACTATTCACGCTGCCATCGAGGAGAAAAAATATTATGAGGTGCCATCAAGTGCACGCACTCACTTACTTAAAAAGGGTTTTCCCCGCTCTCGCATCGACTCACTTACTTACTGCTTATCTGATTATTCCATTTTCTTGCATGACACGTGCACCTTGATGCTAGATGTCTCGTGTTGGGAAAAGGATGAACAAAGCTCACGTGAAAAGAAAAGAGAAGAGCATAGATTCCCGACGACCGAGGAGGAGCAAGGAACCTCAATGCTGCTTTGCCCTGTTTTTGCCGCCTGCCCACCTATAAACAACTAAAAGAACATGAACTTTTCGCTAACCACTAGAAACGGTACATCAGATGCTAAGTTGAAGATAGCGGATATTCTCCGTTCCCAAATATAAGTCTTTTTAGATATTTCAATAAGGACTACATATAAACAAAATGAGTGAATCTACACTCTAAAATATGTCCCATACATCCGTATGTTGTAGTCTATTTGAAATGGCTAGAAAGACTTATATTTAGGAACGGAGGAGTAGTTTATATTGAATTATTGATAACCACGCAACAAGCGAACATGTACACAAGCCAACGCACTAACTCCATCCGATCCAACTCATGCACATACGCCAGACAGCATGGAGCACACAACGACGCGACACAAGACGTGGCATGCACACACGCCGCCGCAGAATGCACGTGAATAACACATGCATGCGACACTCGGCTGCATGGAGGCGCATGCGCCATCCGCGCGGCGACGTCCGTTCTTCGTGCGCACGGCGGTCAGACGCAACGGCGATACGCATCTCTTGCAGCACCTTCTTGCCGCTGCTCAACTACTAGTCGGAGACGAAGACGACCGCAGCCTCAGCCTTAGAGCTAGCATCGAGGGAAAACACGACGCTGCACGCACACGAGCACATACGGAGTGCCCACGACGTGGTGGTGAAAGGCCCCACTCAGCTTCTACTCCTTCTCGCAAGACGTTGTCTATCAAGGCGGCTGCATAATGATGATGTGGGTGAGATCTTCTAGGACCCAGATGATGACGAGGAAAATTATGAGACACAAGGTGACGACACCGCCAAGGTCCACGGTCAAGGGGTGCTAGTAAGTGCTTAGATGTGCTTAGAGCAAGTACAATAGAGCTGAGTCAAAGCTATAAGGAATAAACTATAGTATATTTCGCTTAGTTGGAGGTAAGAGAAGAGAGAGAGAGAAGGTAAGCGGCTCTTCGTGAAGAGCCAGCCCTAGCACGTGCTCCTAGGCACTTTGTGAGAATGAAAGGTGGGCCATGTAACAAAAAAGTAGTAGTACACTCTTTGATCTACTATTGTACATGTTGACTATAAGATGGGTAGATGACATGGACTGCTTATAGCCAGCAGGTGGCTATACTATTAATGCTCTTAGATGAGGTGCTAAGTGCATTAAATGGCTTAGTAACTCAAGTCTTCAATGCATAGGTGCTTAGTTTATTGGTGCCACATCATATTTTATGCCTACGTCAAGGTGCTTAGCAGCTATACATGGTGGAGCACGGGAGAGGCCAAGGCTGGTCATAGTGGGGAGTAACTTGTCTCAGAACATATTACTATGTTACTCTAAACATCTCTATAAACCGAAAGGAGGGAGTAGTAACATAGACTAGTGTCATATGCAGAGTATGGGAGCACATGATATTTCCCCTGTCCTGACCGATCCCAAGTTGGCTTCTCACCTTCTTGGCCCAACAAACCCTCCCTCTCTTCCGCTGCTTCCCGCCTGGCCGCCAAGCCTCAGCCGCCCACATTGATGGCAAGTCGTATGACGATTCTCGCTTCTTCCATTGCTGAAGGGCACGACCGATCGAGGGCACCGCCCGCTGCACGCCTGCATTTCAGACTACATGTGGATAGTAACTTTAGAGCAAGTACTACAATTAGATGACATAAGCAGGCTATAAGGATTTAAATATAGTATTTGTGCTTAGTTCAAGGAGAGAGAAGAGGAGAGAGAAGAGAAGCGGATTGTAAACGTAGTCGGTTGTACTCCAACATACTTTGTGAGACAAAAGGTGGGGCCATTATTAATGATATTGTATTTATACTAAAGGGACTAACGGACGCCTTTTAATTACTCTGTTTTTTAGACAAACCTTGGGGGGCTATTATTGACTTTTTTAGCTATTATTGACTTGGACGGGGTTTGGGGCCAAAGGCCTACTATTATACTCCTACGATCGACCGACATGCTCTACCCTAGCCACAGATCATATGGTTTCAAGACTGCTCCTGATCTTAGCGCCGCCACGCAATTCTTTTCTCCAGCCCTCCTTCCGGCGCTCATCACGAAAAGGGACAAGTCCTCCAACCCCCATTTCGTGATCCCTGCACGGAAGAGGGCGATCAGGTTTTGGGGAGCACACTGTGGATCGCTGCCGCCGATTACTCCTCAACGACAGCCTTCTTCCCCAACCTCGGTAACCTCTTCATCAATCTACATGAGTGACAACATCAACCACATCGTTCTGCTCCCGCTGTACAAGATGTGATTCTGTCCTCCGTTTAGTCCAAGATCATTATTTTGATGTTTGCAATTGTCGCCATGATCTATTTATCGCTGTTTCGATTAAATCTCATACTAAATTGCTCATATATTCAACAATCCAATCCAAAACCTGATCACGTGCAATTTACTTCGAGTGGTTTTGCGCTTTTGAAGCCGCTACTTTAAGGGGTGCAATATAAAAGGTGGCGACAAGAGCAGATATTGGTTTCAGATCATGTATTGCTATGACGCCACTAAGGGTAAGCCCGAGGCTTATCTTATCTCACACAAGCAGGAAGCTTTTCGTAACATGGATACCTCTTCAAAGCCGCCGCTGAAAGTGTTCTTGACGATTCCATGTGGATTCATATATGTCGCTTGACAGCGGCAAAGACATGTGGGCTGCGCTCGAGGCCACGCTTGGCTCTCGGCACCGCAACGAGTTGTACGTCATGGAGCAATTTCAGTGACTACAAGATGACCGATGAGCGCCTGTTGTTCAAAGCAGACTCATGAGATACGCCACTCTAAGGAACTTGAGTACTTTAAGTGTGTGTTGCCGGACAAATTTGTTGTCGGGACCATCATTGCTAAGCTTCCACCTTCGTGGAACGATTTTGCTACTTCTCCAAAAAACAAGAGACATGAGTTTTCTGTTTTGGATCTCATTAGCACTTTGATTTTGAGGAGAAGGCGAGAGCAAAGACACACGGTTCGGTCACGAGGGAGCTTCTAGTGCCCACATGGTACACCTAGAAGAACTTCCAGCCCAACCAGCCCCAAAACAACAAGAACAAATCTCAGGGAAAGGAAAGTTTGATGCAAAGAACAAGCCATCACATTCTACCAAATTCAAGAAGAATTCTCATAACGGAAGGGATACAAACCTCAATTTTGGTAGCACCGCACAAAATTTATATGGCTGCATCTACCGCCGCCTAACCTCATGGTGCTCCTGTATTCCTACATTCGTGAATTCAGGTACAATGACCACCGCAAGATGAAATTAGCTTATTCAGACGCTGACTTGCTGAATGTAGCGGAACGATCCTGTCATGTGTGGAGGAGCAAACAAGCAAGCAGTAACCAAGGTGGAAATCAACCAAGGACTTATGAAATTATATGTAATCTTCCTCGTGCAGGTCAAGATCCCTTCTGCCCGATGATCGTTTTGTCATGCCGAGCTATTTCTACTTTTTTGCAACACCGCTTAAGTATAGCTACTATTTTCCTATCTTTTCAGATTCAGGACAATGAATATGATATCGGGAACTGCACAATATGGACCCATGTTGAGTCATCTCTATTGCCTCATGTGTTTGCTGCAAATGTGTCAAGATCAATTGCAAGATGAGGCAGCTAGCTAGCTGTGGAGTTGCCAACATGCTCAAAGTGCTCGCAACATTGAGTAGAAACAAGCATGCCCAGAAATTAATGCGAGCTAGGAGGCCCTTTGCTCAGAGAAGCATCGACCCATTTTCTTTATTTCCACACCTTCTCACAGCTTTGTATATTGGTTATAGTATGGTGAATCATTGAGATGCATAGACATGCTGAACTTTTGTTCTTCTAAATGTTAGTTTAATGAGTGTTCAGATCCAAGATCGCATCCTCTAATTTGGTGGATGCACACAGAGAAAATAAATCTCCTTAATTTACTCCATAACCACCCTATTAAATAGGCCTAGTAACAAACCATGCGCATGCAAGGGTCAAGGGAACATGCATCCTGCATGCATGGCCACCAGCCATGCCCATGCGCCAGCTCCAATGCAGCAACGCAAAAGAAGAGAGCGGTTCTTGGGAAAGCGAGTAGTTAGTGCAGCAGGCCTTATAAACACGAACAGCCTCGCCTCCCGCCTGCTTCACCACCCACCTCCCCGCCCCCAATCTTCCTCACTGGCCCGTAAAACCCCGCCACCTTCTTCCTCACTGCATGTAAAACACCGCTCATCTTCTTCCACTCCTACAGTAAATCCCCAGCCCTCCTTCTTCCCCACTGACCGCCACTAGGCTCGCTCTCTGCTACTCGCTCAAACCGTGAGCTCGGCGCGACGCCCACAAGGAAAATGGAGTCGGCTGCCCCAGCCGCCAAGAAGATGAGGCGTTCGCCAAAGCAACGCCGTTGTAGATCCCACCCTTAGCGGAGAGAAGCGGCGAGCCCCCCGGACTGAGGAACCGTAGAATCTCCGGTGGACCGATCACGATCTCCCCAAGGCCATCCTTGAGGAGATCATCTCGCTTCCCCACCAAGGATTGCTGCCGCACACAAGTCCTCTCAACTCGGTGACGCCTCTATGGCGCACCGCGCGCCTCAATCTCGACTGCCGCCGATATCCGTCCTTCCTGAATTTGATCTCATTAGAGCCATCGCCTCTCACCAGCAGGCCCCTGCTCAATGCCTCTCGATCCCGACAAGCTACCGCTATCCATACCCGCAAGGTGGACGCTATCGACATCCCCCAATTCATAAACTCCAGCAGTTTGAGTTCTACCATTACCACGTAAAGTTTCATACCACTAACATACCAAAAATTCGTGCCCACACCACCGCTTGTCCATCTCGCGGTTTTCCTCCTCTCTCCACACCGCCACCTTCGCCCGATGCCATCTACCGCATAATCTGTACAAATGCTTCAATTCCCACCGCTAAAAAACTTTCGCTTGTGGTGGTTTATCTATCGGAGGCCTCACTGCACAGCATCATCCACACTAGTTGCCCTGCCTCGAGCGCTTTGTTGATTGTTTTGGGAATAGAAATCGTATCGCTTGTTCCAAATAAAGTCGCTTCACTTTAAAAGCATTGGAATTTGTTTTAAAGGACAACAGCTCATCATCGAAGATGCCCTTCACTTGAAAGGTTGCTCCTTCATAGTTGTTATACACCTTCAGAAATAATTGTCGCCTCTGCGCCAAACCGAGACCTTGGGTGTAATTCGTGACCCGCTTAATAATCACAAGGAGTAGGTGTTTGCTCTCACGCTTTCAGGTACCGTGATATTATCATCTACACATTTTTCATCATATCCTGCATTTTCATTTGTGCGCATAAGTTTTATATCATCTTGGAGTACACTTTGGGTACTAATACTATGTTATATGCTCAATGAAGAGTTCGCCCATTGATAGCCTATCAATGTTGCTGGATTCTGTCAAGATCATATATATCGTAATGTATAGTTTTGATCTGACATAATTATTGGCTTGCTGTGATGCTTTCGATCCCCGGAGAATTTATACATAGAGGTGATGATTTCATGCACATTGAAAGCCCGTGATATATTGTACTAGAATTAACTGCTCAGCTGTCGCTTTTTGACATACTCTTTTTTCAGACCTTAACTGTTTTCAATCTTCATGTCTACTTGGAGAACCACATGGAGAAAAACATATAACCAATCACATGAATAAGCACAAGGATTTTCTCAGTTCTCATGACATTCGCTTGAGGACAATAACGATGGGACGATATGCATCCAACCAAAAATGTAAGCTTTGTCACATTCTTCATGTTGAACGCGAGGTTACTATTGTCCATGAGGCTTAATTTTTACAGCAAGAGATTTCTCACGGACAAACATGTTGAACAGCAAAAAAGAAGTTTCATGTGGACAAATGGGCTTCTAAACGTGCTCGGCTTATATTTACAATAAGTTGTAGACATCCTGAAATAATTTTTTTGCACATGATGTTGATTTTATGGATCGACCGATCCATTTGTTTGTGACTGCAAAAAGAGTGGTTGTTAGATGTTACTATCATGTTCAATTTGGGTTTTTTCTAAAATTTGATGAACAATTAATCCTTGGGCTTTTTATACCATTTGTATGCTTGACTTGCATGTTGTTGCCCTCAGATTCTCCACCTCGCCACTACACCGCCGCATCTTCCATGGCTGCTGTTCGCTCCGGCCCGAGTCCTTGCTGCCGTTTCTCCGCTTTGGTTAGCTCTCTGCCCGCCGCCCTCCTGTTGTCAACATGATCAAAAACCAAGAGGAATCAGGAGATGACTGTACGTGGAGAGGCTGACAGTAGGGACCCACCAAGGTCATTGCATTTCGCAAGTAGGTGCCTCATTATTACAAGCCAAAAGAATACTTCCTCCTAATTGTTTGACAACTAGGTTCCACGCCATTGTCAATGTAGTCAATAAACGAGAAAATTACACAACGAGCGGATAACACCAGGACCCAAAGAGCTTGCCCAGCTTGTTTTTCGGGCCAGAGATTTGAGCTCAATCAACAGATTAGGGGGCTGTGGTCTGCCTAGGCCACGCTTACGCTTTTATTAAGCACATGACGAGCCCATTGATATATTTTTTCTTTCTGAAATTGCCTAGCCCAGCTTTTTTTTTTTTGGAGAATACCAAAACCGAGGCCTACTTTGTTTTCTCAGCCCTCACTGGCTGCAAATCTTTCAAGACGAGGAGGGATGTAAGTAGTAAGAAATGGGCTTTCCTGTAAAATGGACTATAAATTGTAAGAAATGGGCTGTAAATTTTAAACCAAAGCCAACCGGCAATTGCATTAAAATATCATTTTTCAGGATTTTCTACTCAGACTTTATAAAAACCAAAGCCAACTAGCAATTACATTAAAATATCATCTTTTCTCCCACAAGATAAACTACTCATACAAATGCATCTTCATGTTCCGCAATGAACGGGCATCTTGCTAGTTAAGATTCTAAATTTCATTCAATTTTTTATGGAGAATTGTTTTTTGAATTTTATTTTGATATAATTTTTGAAAACTATTTTTAACATGACTCAAATTTTGTGATTAAAAGAGTTCGGACCCCAATTTAAATATACAAAATTTCGCTGAATTTTTTAGCAAAGGCCTGTAATATATGGTCTCGAATGCTAATAAAAAGAATATGGGCTTCAAATATCCTTAAGAATTAGCAAATGGGCTGTAAATTATTGTAAATAATGGCTAATGGGTTGTATGCTATTTTCCATGATTTGGAGGCTGACTTTGGGCCTACTAGGTTGACGATCACGCTGTCCTAAAAAATTTGACGCAGACGCAAGGCTTTGTCAACTTAGTCAACACACGCAGTTGATCGTTGGATGTCCATCCAATGGTCAGCGTTCTTCAATCTCTCGATCTTCCCGCCTCCAACTACTAAACCACCGCCGTGGACTGCTCGCTCCTCCTCCCGTATTGGCTGTTCTCGCCGCCAGCCATCCTCTAACCACCCACACATCCTCGTTATTTTCCGCGACGCTCACCTCACCTCAAGAGCCTCAACCGTCAGCGCCGTTTTCCCTCAACGTGGCATCCACATGGTGGCTTCGCCGCCCGGTGGTTCTCTTCTGGCCTCGCCGCCCACCTCCTGCTTGTGCTCTCGGCAAGCGAGGTCAACATGGTCAACAAACAACAGCCATCGAAAAGGCTGCTAGGGGCCCACAGTGAAAATGCCTTCTTATTACACGCAAAATAATGATTCCTCCACCGATAGTGGGATCCATCGGAAGGGTCTCAGATTTCGCGCAAAAAACGCTCCCGCTGCCACTGCACTCCACCGAAATGCCTCCTTATTACGCAGACAAAAATGAATACTCTCGCTAACCGGGACTCACCTTGGTGAGAGGCTGATTTGTGGGCCTACTAAGTTTACGGGACGGAGGGCTTTGTCAACTTAGTCAATATGAATGACTCTAGCTCTAGTGACCGACAATGTCCATCCAACGGCAGAGTGCTTCTTCAATCTCGGTTCGTGGTTCAGCTTAGCCTAAAGCAGCCACGGTCGTGTCGCTGGGCTCCTGCTCTCCCGTGGTCGGGCCGATGTCGCTGAGGCCTCACCGCCTTACTACTCCCACCACCGCCGTGCCATCCTCTACTCACCCACACCCCATGTTATTCTCACGCGACGCAGCCTCACCCTTGTATACTTCTCTTCGCGGCATCCATCGCTATGCCTTCCCTGCCCGCCGTCTCTTCCTAGGCCTCGCCGCCTTCCACCGCTGCCGTGGTGCTCTTTACGGGGCGTGGTCAATGTGGTCAACGAATCGACTTCCATCGGAAGAGTATCAGCATGGAGAGGTCGACACCTGGGTCCACGGGCGCCGGAAGGAAGTGCCTCCTTATTACGCTGTAAAATAATTATTCCTCCACCGATGCGAGGGACCCACCGATCGACGGGCCACCAGATTTCGCGAAAAAACGCTTTCTCGACCGCCGGGACCCACCAGCTACATCTTCGCACGCAAGGAAGTGCGTCCGCAAAATCCCAAAACGATTCGCTTCTCGACCGGTGGACCCACCAGCACACTTCGCAGCGAGGAAGTGCTCGATACCGACCCACCTGCTCGGGCGCACGAAGCGCTATTCTGGTCGCGAACGCGTACGCATATACCGGGTCGATGTAGAGGCACGCACGTGTCGAGTAGAGGCGCCGCACGTCTGTCATAGTAGAGGCGCCGCATGTACTGCATGTACACGCACGCATCAGCGCGAGGGTGCAAGAAAGAAAATATGGCCACGCTACGTACATACGGGCAGGGTCTCAATGCCTACCACGCGCATACGCACATGGCTGGGTCGGAACAAGAAACAACAACATCATCGCCGTGTTCATGGGGAGCCAACCAGCCGGTCGGAACGGAATGCGGGTCGCTGTTCACCGGGAGGGCTTGGACGTAATCAGACGATGGAACGAGGGCTCGCCTCGCATCGCACAACAGAGAAATGGACCTCCCACGCTCGAACGGGTCCTGCTGATCGAGGAGGGTGCGTGTATCGCAGAACGGAGGAAACGGAGGACTCCTACGGCCGAAACGGGGTCCTGCTGATCGAGGGGTGTGTGGCATCGAAGAACGGAGGAAACGGACCTCCTACGGTCGGAAACGGGGTCTGTTGATCGAGGTGTGGCGACCGAAAAACGCAGATTAAACGGACTTGTGTTAGAGCGCCACGGTCAAACGGGGTCCTGTTCATCGGGAGGGTGTGGCGCATCGCAAAATGGGACTCCACGGATACCGCTCATCTCCACCGTCGACCTCCTCCAGCCTCCACGGGCTACCGTCGACCTCCTTCAGCCTCCACGGGCTTCGCTCATCCAGCCTCCACCGTGGCGCTACTCCACGGCCATCGCTCAACCACCCTCCACGGGCACCCTCCATCGCTTCACCGCTCATCTAGCCCTCCACACCACGGGACCTGCTCAACCACCCTCCACGGCCACCCCTCCACCGCTCATCGCTCATCCAGCCTCCACACCACGGGTCCTGCTCATCCAGAGGCAACGCCACCGCCACCGCTCATCCAAACCCCCTCGCAACGCCATCTGCTCATCCAATCGACCGGCTTCAGCTAGAAGCAAGAGCGGGCGAATCGCCCATCGTTCGGGCTAATGTACCATCGACCGATCGCCGGGTTCGCAGAATGCGAGCTCGCAAAGCGTAATCGCCGGGTTCGTTAGAGCCCAACGCCCGCCGGGTTCAGCTTAGAGCCCAACTTCGCCGGGTTCGGTTAGAGCCAACGCCCGCACACACGCCAAGCACGCTACCACGAGAGAACGTGCACGCTGCGCTCGACCTCCCACCGTAACCGCAACTCCCCAAATTTTCTCCCTCGCTTCTACCACGGTTTTTTCCGCCATGGACGGCCCAAAGAATGTCATGCGCTTGGCCTCCGCCCGCCTGTGACTTAAAAGCCCATTCACTGTCATGATTTTTGTCATAGAAGTAGGAGCCCACCATCTATGATGATACCGGTTTTGTCACAATTATCGCCATAGAAGTGTCATATGTATGACAGAAAAAATTTCGCTCGCCCAAAATGTCACGGATGTGTCTTTTTTGTAGTGTTGTCATGTGCTTTTATGGTTGGATGCACAAAGTCTTAATGCGAAAGAGCGTCACTTTATATTGCCACTTGTGATATGGACCTTTATTATGCAGTCCATCGCTTTTATTGCTTCCATATCACAAGATCGTGATAAAGCTTATTTTCTCACACTAATAGATCATACATACTTAGAGAGCAATTTTATTGCATGCAACAATGACGCACTTACTTGAAGGATCTTACTCAATCCATAGGTAGGTATGGTGGACACTCATGGCAAAACCGGGTTTAAGGATATTCGAAGCACAAGTAGTATCTCTACTTGGTGCAAAGAATTTGGCTAGCATGAGGGGAAAGGCAAGCTCAACATGTTGGACCGTCCATAACAATATACTTATATTTTCGGATATAAGAAAACATAGCCCATTACGTTGTCTTCTTGTCCAACATCAACTTTTTAGCATGTCATATTTTATTGAGTGCTCACAATCATAAAAGATGTCCAAGATAGTATATTTATATGTGAGAACCTCCTTCTTTATTACTTCCTATTAATTGCAACAATGACCAAAACTATGTATGTCAACTCTCAACAACTTTCATTCATCATACTTTATATGTGAAGTCATTACTTCCATAAGATCAATACGATCTCTTTATTTCTTTTATTCTTTCTTTTCTATTATTCCTCAAGATCATAGCAAGGTAATCAAGCCCTTGACTCAAAAACTAACCTTTATTATATATAGCTCACTTCGATTGACACATAGAGGAATCATAAAGCAAAACTCCAAACTAGATCACACTAAAAAGTTTATTCTACTAGATCAAGGTATTACCAAAAGGATCGAACTAAGAAAATGGTAAAGATAGGAGTGTGATGGTGATAGCGACATCAAGCACCTCCCCCAAGCTTGGCAGCTTCCCAAGGAGTGCCCATACCCAATACTTAGTTCTCCTTTGTTGGTGAAGAAGATGGTGGTGATGATGAGTGTCGTGACATCGAGCGAGGAGATCCTCCAATTTATGGATAATGCCCGAGGGGTTCCGGACTAGGGGTGTCCGGATAGCTTAACTATCATCATCGGCCGGACTCCAAGACTATGAAGATACAAGATTGAAGACTTGTCTCCGTGTCCTGGATGGGACTTTCCTTGGCGGAAGGCAAGCTTGGTGATACGGATATGTAGATCTCCTACCTTTGTAACCGATTTTGTGTAACCCTAGCCCTCTCCGTGTCTATATAAACCGGACGGTCAGAGTCCAGGACTAACAACAATCATACCATAGGCTAGCTTCTAGGGTTTAGCCTCTTGATCTCGTGGTAGATCCACTTTGTAACACACATCATCAATATTAATCAAGCAGGACGAGGGTTTTACCTCCATCAAGAGGGCCCAACCCGGGTAAACATCGTGTCCCTTGTCTCTCGTTACCATCCGCCTAGACGCATAGCTTCGGGACCCCTTACCGAGATTCGCCGGTTTTGACACCGGATATTGGTGCTTTCATTGAGAGTCCCTTCAGGCCACCATCGAAGGATGCTTTTTCCGCCTTTAAAGATAGCGCCGCTGGCAAGGGAGCTTTGGTCACGCCGCCAGACTATCCGCTAGGCGGTTTTCATGACCACTGCTCGCCACCGCCTCGCTAATGACCTCTCAAGTCATTAAAAGCGATCTTCACGCCACTCGAATTCACGAGCAGCTAGATCCGATTGAGCTCTCCTCCGAACGAAGCTCTTGGATCGTGATCGCCGCTCGAGTTGTTACCGCTATGATCAGATTGGGCTTAAAACCGATCCGAGAGAAATTAACTCTCCTCAGTTACCCACCACGCTGTCGCGGTAGAGGAACAATGCGCGACTCTTCTTCTATGTTAAAATCCAACTATGTCCGATTCCGGATCCCTCCATGCCGGATTCCCGGAGGACGGACGCTAATCAAATATTGAACCTAAAGTCGCATCGACCAGATTTGTTGAAAGCGCCAAGAAACCAAGCTCCGAATCCGAAGCTTGGCCTTGAGTTTCGCATCAAGCGGGTTCCAACTTAATTCCACCCACCAACCCAAACATAAGCGATCTATCCAAATACGGCAAGAGCCCGATGAAATAAAGACATCATTATCGGGCCTGATTCTCCCGGTTATGAACAAGATAAAGGATCGCCGAAGAAAGCGCGATTTCAATCTTCCGCAACAATTGCACGGACAAGGAATCATAAACGCCATCGGGTCACGCAAGTTTCACGCCACCGACCTAGCGACCATCATACAAAAATACCACGCTGATGGAGAGTGCCCGGAAAACCAAACTAGGTTTTGGGACAATCCCGCCCCAATACAAACCCAGTCCGAATAAAAGGGTGCTTCATACTCAAGCACCCGGTTAAAACCAAAGCAAAAACCCCTAAGGGGTACGGAACTGTGATCGAGGGATGGCTCAACGGACCCCGCAAAATCCACAAGACGGAGGGCGCCACTCCAACACACACCTTCGAAAGCGTGTTGATACTACGGCAAAAATAAAAGTGGCGAGGCTTTAGCCCCCGCAACCAACCCAGCAAAGCATTTCAAGACGGTATTAACAAGTCTTCGAGACTTTCACATCAAATAACATGCGAAACGAATAACCGCAAGCAGCCTCAAGTCTACCAAGTAGCAACAACAAATCCATGGAGCAACACGGGTTATCACCTTCAACGCCACGATGAACCTAAATTCAACAGCTAGAGCACCACCGCATTGGTCCTCATCCGATAGTGGACGGTTTCGCCTTTACTAAGGTACTTATGGATGGCGCAGCGGATTAAACCTCATCTATGAGGAAACCCTTCAAAAATGGAAATTGACCGGAGTCAGATTGAGCGAAGCAAAGACAACCTTCGTAGGGATAATCCCTAGTCGAGAAGTACGCGCACAGAAAATGTAGCCCGGGATAATAACCAGTAGTAGACGTAGTTAGCACGATCGGCGCTAAACGACGCCGCCCTCCAAACATCTTCCGGAACGGCTCTTTGCCATCCAGATATGGGAAGAGGAGTCCGAAATAATAACCGGAGCCACCTGCATCACCTAACTCGCACTATTCTCGACACAATCAAGTGCTCACCAATGAAATAACACCTTCAGCTCACGTAAATAATGGCAGTAATCGCCCCGTGCGGATGAACCATTCCTAGCCTACTTAATGCATGGCAGAACTTCCCAAGACCAAAATGAGGCCCACGATAGTTCGCGATCTAAAGCCTACAAGGTCCATGAGGAGAACTTTATAAGAAAAGCACAACGAGTCCTTCAAAGGTGTATTCCGAAGAGGAAGGGCGTAAATCTCCTCGGCTGAAATTCACGCGGACTCGCGGGCACCACGCTGCAGCCCGGCCCTTGTAGGCAAGGCCTTCCGACAGGATTTTATTGGCCGACAGCCGGGCAGATGCTCAGACTTAGTCCAACGACATGCGCCGTTGCTGCAGCTCTTTGCTAATCGGAGCCACATGCCACCCACCGCCTCAAAACTATACCCATTACCCGGTCGTCATGGGTCCGGGGCTTGACATGGTTGGACCCTTAAGGGGGAACCCACAAGCACAAATACTTATTGGTCATGGTGGACAAATTCACCAAATGGATTGAGGCCAAGCCGTTAAACGCGCAGAATCCGGACCGGTGATAGACTTCATCCGGAGTAGTACACCGCTTTGGCGCCCCCCACAGATCATCACCGATAACGGCACGAACTTCACGCCCGACGAGGTTAAACTCGTGCAAAACATGGACATCAAGCTCGACACGCTCAGCCTATCACCCCCAAACTAACGGTCAAGTCGAAAGCAAGCAAATGGTCTAATCATGAGCGCATCAAACCCAAACTAGTGCAGTCCTCAAGGAATCTAACACGACCGGGTAGAGGAGCTCGATCAGACTGGGGCTGCGGACCACGCCAAACCGAATTCATCGATTCACACCATTTTCATGGTATACGGCGCAGAGGCAGTTCTGCCCTCACGATATAATTCATGACTCACCTCGTGTGCGCATACGAAGAGAGAAGCCGAGTTGGATCGGGTGACAGTTTGGACGCTTTAGAGGAGGAGCGGACGGCAAAGGCTCGCTCCGCATTTTATCGCCAGAGGCTCAAGATATCAAAGCAGTAGAAGTACGGGCCAAAACTTACAATGTTGGCGAACTTGTTCTACGCCTCACGGACAAGAAAAAGGACAAACTTAAGCCCAAGTGGGAAGGTCCTTCATCATCGCTCAAGTCCCGACCGCGGAGCATACCGCCCACGTAACGATCCGACAACCGACTCGAGCCGAACCCATGGAACGCAGCCCGCCTCCGGAAGATTCTACGCCTAACGCCGGACTTCGAAGTTCGCCTCTCACCCCCGCCCACCTTTTTATATTTTTTTACTGTCTCTTGTCCCTCCTTCTTCCCACTTTTTTTCAATACCTTTATAGGCTGATTTGGCGCTTTGTTCGCACACACTTGATGTGCTCCTCGCACTCATTATACCCGGGGCTTCTTTAATGTAAGCTTATTCATACGGGCTTCATGCCCAATACATGTGTCATACTTCCGCATGTACCTTTTATTCACCATTGTATGCATCGACATGACTTAACTTTTGGCCAAGTTGGGTTGCTCTGCCCTCTGCTTACCCTCACGCTCCGGATTGTTCGCTAGGAGGTAAGGGAGCACTTCTGGCATTGCTATCGCCGGTCACCGGATGTGTACCTCGACTGGGTGAAGCCGAAAGCTAGCATTCTTAAGAGAATATTCGGTCGGTGACTTGAAAGATGATTTATTACTTACTTATTTATCTGCCCCTGATGCTTTTTTCTGCATTTTCGTAGTCCGCATTGCACTTTAGGGCATGCCTCCAGGAAAGGAACCCTTAACGGAACTATTCTCCTGGAAGATGTTTCTTACTAACCATGTAATATAACATAACTAGTTGGGCACTTGTCCGATAAAGCAATTATGACCCCGACGCCTTGTTCTCCATGCATGCCCCGTTCTTTATAACCGTAGGGTATTCGGACACACCGACTGTTGGGTCCCGAGGTTGAAGCTTAAACGGTCCGCAAAGACAAACGATCTACAATCCGCTAGAAGGCATTTTACATGTCATTTCAAATTACATCGCTAAACCGATCGATTGTACTACCTCCTCAATCCCATCTAATGTGCTGTCTAATTTACATACCCTATTGGGAATGTTTCGCAGCCAGTTCTACTTGGCCGCACATCAAGCTTCACAGGATCTCTTCCCATCGTGCCCCGCAGGTCCCACTCGCCATGTGGTTTGGGTCAGCCTTCGTAACGCGCCTTCACCATGGCCCAGTGCCTCCCCGGCGCCTCGACGGCAGGCCGAGATCTTCCACAAACGGAGGCGCTGCTGCTCTCCTCTTCTTCAAAGAAGCTCACCAAGGCCCTCGGTAGGGAGACGGATGGCCATAAAGCATGAACGACGCCACTCATCGCCATCAACACGCTCGAGCAATTGCACCAGCTGAAGTTGGTCACCCGCTGACACAGCATTTCTCCGAGGGCGCACCTATGAGCACACCTAAAGACATATTTCTGTCAATCGACTCGCCGAATTCTTCTTTTCAAAGGAATTTGTTCAAGCACTTACTATAAATGCCACGAAGCCGCGATTCTCCTTCACGAGCGATATACTGGGCCCAACACCTTTCAGCTCTTCTCCTCGCTGGTGTGGGCATCTTGAGCTTGTTTTCCCCGCTGCACCTTCATAAGCACCTCTCGCCGCCTTTAGCCGACGCAGAGCTGTTGCTTGTCCGATCTAGTCCGTGCCCTCTCGCAATATTATTGTCGATTCACGCCGCACTTTGTTAAATAATTATCTTTCAAAGCACGCCTTACCTGGGGGGGTCTCGTGGTTCTCTGGTAGTGCCAAGGCGGCCTCAAAGTTGGGCCTTGCACTCTTGGAGCTCCCCGACATATGGGTATTCTTCTCCGTAAGATCCTGTGATAATAATTGATCCTTAAATCAGTTATTTCAACTATTTTAAGTCTCGGGGCTACTGCATATATAACTATTAAAATTACTTACCCGATGTCTTTCACATACCGCCGCGGGCTCGTTAACCCATCTTGAGCGGCACGGAGGTGCGCTGCTTCGCATCAAAGGCATTTAACGCCCGGGAGAAACACGCCACGAAGAACTGCTCGACGACGTCCGGATTCATGGCACTTCCACCTCGATCGGTGGCGGATAGCCGTCGGCATCCTCCGTCGGAGGAGCGTCCGCTCATGCCTTGTATTCGCCTCTTCCCGGCCATGCGCTGGAGCATGGGCTGGAGGTTTGAGCCTCCTGACATCGTCCGCCGAGCGCCTTTTTCCGAAAAGTTATGAGTATTAATATACCTCCGGGATCTCTTCCTTAAAAATAGCGGTGTTCGCACTCATTGCAGCGACGCTTTGTTCATTGCGACTCTTCTTCCGCCTCGCCGGGCCGGATCGACCTTTGTTGGTCGGTTGGCCGCTGGTTCGCTTCCCTTTAAAGGCACCACTCGCGATGCACCATCGTGATGGGATGGTCGAATTGAGCGAGATCAAATGATGGTGTCAAGACCTCGTAGAGTCACCGGGAGGCCGGAAACAAACCGTAGTCACCGAATGGAGACTAGGGCATTGTCCATGCTATTGGTGGAACACCCCGCCAATCAGCTCCACCTTTATGTCCGGATCCTCTTCGAGGTCGGATCAAGGATCGCCCGGATCCTCGGCTCAGGAGTTAGGCTTCAGATGCCCTCCACGCCCCGGCAGCTCCTCAAGCCGAAATCATAGAGTAAGATACTTGACTTTAAAAGTATGGATCGGGTAGATGAACATCCGCTACCCAGCTCCGAGGGTTATTCATAGAGAATCCATTCAACGGATTCGCAAGGAGGAAGTCCTCCCTCTCCCTTGTACAAGCAGGACAGATCTTTGCCGATCGGCTGCCTAGCCCGGCCCTTTATGCCATGACGGGTGGCGCCATCTTCCCTGCTGAAATCCCACATACGGTGGCCCTCTATATTGGAGTGGTTGCACCTCGCGATAATGCACGTGGCCATTACTCCAATCTTGGTCAATCCGAGGGGCCAAGAACCTAATCCGACCCATCGATAATGGACGCCCTATCATCTTCCCGCTGAGGGTTCCATGGGCGCCAACTCAGCGCTTTCTTCAAGGGAGCATTGTTGAATCTCCGAGGCCGATCCTAACTGATCCAGCAGAGGCGCCTCCATGTAGAACCATTCCAAGGCCGCCTTGGACGCTTTCTTCGGGTCCCGACGACAGCGCTATATTTCGCTCCGCCACTTGATATATCGACCCTCATGAGAACGGGTACTAGACAAAACAATCTCTTCCATTAGCGCAAAAATGGGGCTCGATGCCCAAGAACAGCTCAGAAGAGCTACGGGCCCGCTATGTGCAAAATGGAGGCGGGCGGAGGTGGTGAAGCTGAGTTCCGAGAACTCTAGGAGCCCCTGAGAAACAGATGAATGGTAAATCCGAGTCCCCTTATTAGATAGGGGACAAAGCATACCCGCCCCTTTGAAGGGTTGGGGACGCCCACTGCTTCACCCTCTTGTAGGTGGCTAGTCCGGCTCAAACCGAACCATGAAAGCTGGGAAGATATCCTCGGTTTGGAGTGCCACTAGCTCACTGTGGAATCGAGCATCTCCCGCAATCTCCCGGCTTAGGGCTGGGAGCGCGAGAGGAGGAGCCGCGCCAGCTATCCATGATGGAATGGATTTTGTCGAGGCGCCGATGAGAACTTGCGGATGGAGGATGGTGAGCTGATCTAGATCCTCGCCTCTTATAGGCGGTTGCTCGCACGCTAGGGGGTAAAATGTAAAATACCCCAGCTTTCGTGATTCGTGATTTACACGGAAGAAGGCCATTATTGGGCGAGAAGCCAAGGAGCGCAACATTTGTAAGGAAGTTTGACACTATTCCACGGGAACATAAAGTTTGAAGGAGAACCCGCTTGCAACGCTAAAGACAATATATGTGCCGGACTCTTGCTGTCTGAAGCCCGGTTCGGGGCTATCGAGGAGTTCCGGACTAGGGGTGTCCGGATAGCTTAACTATCATCATCGGCCGGACTCCAAGACTATGAAGATACAAGATTGAAGACTTCGCCCCGTGTCCGGATGGGACTTTCCTTGGCGTGAAGGCAAGCTTTATGATACGGATATGTAGATCTCCTACCTTGTAACCGACTTTGTGTAACCCTAGCCCTCTCCGTTGTCTATATAAACCGACGGCTGTAGTCCATAGGACTAACAACAATCATACCATAGGCTAGCTTCTAGGTTTAGCTTCTTTGATCTCGTGGTAGATCCACTCTTGTAACACACATCATCAATATTAATCAAGCGGACGAGGGTTTTACCTCCATCAAGAGGGCCCGAACCTGGGTAAAACATCGTGTCCCTTGTCTTCTGTTACCATCCGCCTAGACGCACAGTTCGGGACCCCCTACCCGAGATCCGCCGGTTTTGACACCGACAATGCCCTTGAGTGCAGTGATATGCTCCTTCAACAACAAAAAAATCACGTGTGAGATACTTGTTTTGTATGCGAGCTAAATCAATCATCTTGAAAGCTTCAATCTCAGTTTGGGTAAGAAGATTGTAATGAGATTGAAGGATGTCTTCTTCTTCTGCTGCCGGAGCTTGATCCTCCATGGCCTTCTTGATTCTATCCTCCTTATTGATCTCCTCGGTTCTTCTCTCTTCAGCTCTATCTTCATTAGCCACATCGCAAGGTTTTCATTTTTGGAGGAGGGGGGCGATATGATGCCTGGCCTTTGACAACTCGACAAAAAAATAGCTCAAAACAAAAACAGAGGATATTTATGTGATACGAGGGTCAAAACCTTCGAGATTATATAATGAATTTTTACCAACCAAAAGAAGTATCCTCGAAGAAAACGGAGTCTGGGGCATACCAGGTGCCCACGAGGCAGGGCGCGCGCTCCACCTCGCGTGGATGCCTCGTGTCCTTCCTGTGCTACTTTATTTTTCCTATTTTCTTAAATATTCCAAAACGGAGAAAATTGCTATTAGAACTGTTTGGAGTCGGTTTACTTTACTGTATCCACATACCTATTCCTTTTGAGTCCAAACATTCTCGAAAGTGTCCTTTACGATTCCTCCTGTGGTTACGGTTTCAATAACATTGGTTTCAACATTCATGGATTACCTGAGATATAATGTTCGATTCTTTGACCGTTCACCGCCTTCGGAGTTGTTGATTTTTATGGCACCGGAACGATAGACCTCCTCGATAACGTAAGGGCCTTCCCATTTAGAGAGGAGTTTTCCTGCAAAAAATCTTAAACGAGAGTTGTATAGCAAAACATAATCACCTACATTAAACTCACGCTTTTGTATCCTTTTGTCATGCCATCTTTTAACTTTTTTAAATAGTTTGGCATTCTCATAGGCTTGCCCCCACTCATCAAGTGAGCTAATGTCAAATAGTCTCTTCTCACCGGCAAGTTTGAAATCATAATTGAGCTCTTTAATGGCCCAATATGCCTTATGTTCTAGTTCGAGAGGTACGTGACATGCTTTTCCGTAAACCATTTTATACGGAGACATACCCATAGGATTTTTATACGCAGTTCTATAGGCCCATAACGCATCATCAAGTTTCTTGGACCAATTCTTTCTAGATCTATTAACAGTCTTTTTGCAAAATTAATTTAAGCTCTCTATTACTCAATTCAC
>JAHIAM010014586.1:0-13646 GCA_021605205.1 Aegilops longissima | reverse complement strand
GGTTTAGTTCGGCCAAGACTCAAGGAGCACCGTCCGGGGGCTAAATAAAGATGACCCTCGGCCCGAAACCCAAGGGAAAAGGGCATAGGTGAGGCAAATGGTAAAACCAATGTTGGGCCTTGCTGAAAAGTCTTATTCAAAGCGAACCGTCAAGGGGTCCTATAAATCACCCGACCGCGTTAGGGACGCAAAACCGGGAACATAACACCGTATGACGGAAACTAGGGCGGCAAGAGTGAACAAAACACTGCATAAGGCCGAGCCTTCCACCCTTTACCAAATATATAGATGCATTAATTAAATAAGATATATTGTGATATCCCAACAAGTAAACATGTTCCAACAAGGAACAACATCTCCATGTTCCAACAAGGAACAAACTTCATCTTCACCGCAACTAACAACGCTATAAGAGGGCTGAGCAAAGCGGTAACATAGCCAAACAACGGTTTGCTAGGAAAAGGATGGTTAGAGGTTTGACATGGCAAAGTGGGTGGCATGATATAGCAAGTGGTAGGCATCGAGCATAGGCATAGCAAAAGAGCGAGCAACTAGCAAGCAAAGATAGAAGTGATTTCGAGGGTATGGTCATCTTGCCCGAAATCCCGCAAGGAAGAAGAACGAGTCCATGAAGAAGACAAACGGACGAAGTCGAATGAATCCTCACAACTCCGAACGAAACCGGCTAACGAGAGAAGCAAACCGAAACAAACAAACAACATGGTAAACAACCATCACATAAACATGGCATGATGCACAATCAAGTATGATGCATGTCCGTTTAAATGAGGCATGGCATGGCAATATGCACAAACAATCCTACAATTAGTGGAGCTCAATATGCAACGAAGTTGCATATTGACGGAACACCACATCAATTATTTAGTTCTCTCGTTAGGTACTCAACAATATTAAATGTTGTTAAACATGGCAAGAGGGTGAAGCATATGAAACTAACTATTTAGGCAAGTTTAAATGAGGCCGAAACAACAACAACAATTCCGGAAAAATCCCCATATGCATATTTCGAATTTGGAACAGATCTGACCTAAAGCATATTTTAGAGTTGTTAAACATGCAAAGTAATGCTACCATGTTAAACTAGGCATTTTTCTACCCCATTTACATATAAAGAACATTTAAATCCGAGTTACGGTTATTTAGTTATGAAATAAATCATTTTAGCATGGCATTTAAGCAAATTAATGCAACCAACAATTATAAACATTTAAATGTTGTAATCATGATGCGGATGGCATGGCAAAAGAGGGGCATCGCAAGGATGATTCGATCACGGTCGGTCATCTCGGGTTATACCTTCGGAACGTTCAAACGGGACGGGTCGAGTTCGTAGAGGGAAGTAGACGGAAGTAGACGTTCTCGCGATGATCGTCGAGGGAAGTAGTCGTACACGGCGTAGGGGGAAGTCGTTGTTCACGTACGATGGTAGTGGTACATCTCGTCATCGGAAGTAGTTGTTCATGTCTCGTGGATGTTCGGGGTCCACGGGTCTTCGAGGGTCGGCGTAGTGGTTCACGCTTTTGTAGAAGTTCAAGAGGGACTTGGCGATCCGGCGTCTCCGGGTCGACGGTAGAGGTATTTGTCACATCGCCGAGCGTAGTCGACCTTGAAGCTCCGTGGTAGTCGAACTCGACGATCCGAGGGGTACTTGGCGATCACCGTAGTTGTACATGGGTCGAGACGCTCGGTCATCGTAGCGGTGCTTACGATCGTCGGGTACTTGGCGAATCCAGGAAACGGTAGCCGCACACACATCGAGAGGAACACACAACCGGCACGGCAGCCACGGGTCATCCAAAGGCAGAGGCCATGGCGCCAAGCCCAGACGGTGGATGGCCAACGGGCGGATCTGGGCACGGAGCCCGCTCCGCGACGCTGGCGGCAGGGAGGACGACGGAGGAGGCGATATGGCGGGTCGGGCGATGCAGCTTCCACCGCTGGTGGCGCCGCTATGCCGACGCACGACGCAAGGAAGAAGGAGGGGTCGAGGCGGGTGGCCTCGTGGTGGACGCCGACGACGGCGCTGCGGGCGCACGAGGCTCCGGCCAGGAACGGGCGACCTGGCAGAGGCCGGCCGGATCTGGAGCAAACTGTGGCGGCTTGAGGCGCCGGCGCGGCAAGGCGTTGGCGTCGGGGCTCCTGGTCGGAGAGGTGCGGTGGAGGAGGCCACCGGGGGGTCCGGCCTGGCCGCGCGGAGGAGCGGCGGGGAGGTTCTGGTGGCGAGGCACCAAGGGCGGCGAGGAGGGAGGACGAGAGGCGGCGAGGGGAGGACGAGGGGAGAAGGGGATCGGGAGCGATGGGGAGGACGAGGGGATCGGGCAGGGGGTTCGGGAGAGATGGGATCGGGCGCAGCGTGCGGCGCTAGGAGGAGGACGAGGGGAGGAGAGAGATGCGGGCTAGGGTGCTAGGGTTAAGGCAGGGGGCTGCTGGGCCTTGGGCCTTGCTTAGAGAGGCCGGTGGAGAGGAAAATGGCCAGGGGCCGGCTGGGCCTAGCTCCTCTCTCTCTCTCTTTAAACTCTTAAAACAGAGAAAAGAAAGGAAAGAGAAGAAAAGAAAAGATTAAAGAAAGAGTTTGACTGGGATAATTTTCCTGACTCACAAAAATATGAGGAATTTAACAAAATGGCCCGAGGATTTTGGTGAACTCCGAAAATGATGGAATAAATTGGCAAGGTTTGGGACCAAACTTGAAGCGTAAAAAGGAACTAAATTATTTTGCAAGTGTGTTAAGATCAATTCCAAATAAATGGAATAAATTATAATAGCTCCATAACTATTAGGAGGATATGTTATAAAGAGAAAACACCATGTGAATTCTCGATTTAAATGGATCAAAAATCCATACAATTTATTTAGAAGAGTTGCAAAATTAATGATATGATGGCATGATGACATGATGCAATGCAAAACAAAACAAACCACACGACAAACTCGAAACCCCGAGGCAATCAAGCTCCGGCCTTGGGCGCCACACCCATGCGCCTGGAGATAAGAGAGATGGGAGAGTCCTAAGGGGAAGGCACCTCCGAGGTGCCTTGGGGAGGATGGACTCTTCCCCTTCTGGCCGCACCCTTCCTTGAGGAAGGGGCAGGTTACGCCCCCTCTCTTGCACCTATATAAAGGAGGGAGGAGGGTGGTCGCACCTCGATGTTGGAAATATGCCCTAGAGGCAATAATAAATTAGTTATTATTATATTTCCTTGTTCACGATAATCGCTTATTATCCATGCTATAATTGTATTGATAGGAAACTCAGATACATGTGTGGATACATAGACAACACCATGTCCCTAGTAAGCCTCTATTGACTAGCTCATTGATCAACAGATGGTTACGGTTTCCTAACCATGGACATTGGATGTCATTGATAACGGATCACATCATTAGTAGAATGATGTGATGGACAAGACCCAATACTAAGCCTAGCACAAAGATCGAGTTCGTATGCTAAAGCTTTTCTAATGTCAAGTATCTTTTCCTTAGACCATGAGATTGTGCAACCCGGATACCGTAGGAATGCTTTGGTGTACCAAACGCCACAACGAATCGGGTGACTATAAAGGTGCACTACAGTATCTCCGAAAGTGCCTGCTGGTTGGCACTAATCGAGATCGGATTTGTCACTACGTAAACGGAGAGGTATCTCTCGGCCCACTCGGTAGGACATCATCATATGTGCACAATGTGACCAAGGGGTTGATCACGGATGATGTGTTACGGAACGAGTAAAGAGACTTGCCGGTAACGAGATTGAACAAGGTATCGGATACCGACGATCGAATCTCGCAAGTACAATACCGCTAGACAAAGGGAATTGAATACGGATTGATTGAGTCCTTGATATCGTGGTTTCATCCGATGAGATCATCGTGGAACATGTGGGAGCCAACATGGGTATCCAGATCCCGCTGTTGGTTATTGACCGGAGAACGCCTCGGTCATGTCTACATGTCTCCCGAACCCGTAGGGTCTACACACTTAAGGTTCTGGCGACGCTTAGGGTTATAAAGGAAGTTTGTATGTGGTTACCGAATGTTGTTCGAGTCCCGATGAGATCCCTGACGCCACGAGGAGTTCCTGAATGGTCCGGAGGTAAAGATTTATATATGGAAAGTTGTTGTTCGGTTCCTAAAAAGTTCGGTTTTTTCAGATTGTACCGGAAGCTCTGCAAGGTTCCGGAGGATTCCTGAGGGGTCCGGAGGTCCGGAAATTGTTCCACCACGTCCAATACAGTAGCATGGGCTGTAGGGGGCGCCTAGCCTTAATGGGCCAGGGCACCAGCCCCCAAGGCCCATGCGCATGGGAGGGGGGAAACCCTAAGGGGAGGGCTCCACTTGACTTGGGAGGCACTCCTCCCTCTGGCCGCCCCAAGTCCCATCTAGGGCTGGCCGCACCCCTTGGGGTGGAACCCCAAAGGGGCGCAGCCCCTTTCCCTATATATACTTGAGGTTTTGGGCTGCCCAACACACATGAGAACTTCTCCTCTTGGTGCAGCCCTCGCCTCCTCCTCCTCCTCTCCTTGGTGCTTGGCGGCCCTCGGGATTGCCACGCCTCCACCACCACCACGCCTGCCAGTGCTGCTGCTGGATGGAGTCTTCAACCTCTCCTCTCTCCTTGCTGGATCAAGGCATGGGAGACGCCACCGGCTGTACGTGTGTTGAACGCGGAGGTGCCGTCTGCTCGCACTAGGATCTCCGTGATTTGGATCACGACGAGCACGACTCCTTCAACCCTGCTTCTCATGAACGCTCCGCTTAGCGATCTACAAGGGTATGTAGATGCACTCTCCTTCCCTCGCTAGTTTCTCCATAGATAGATCTTGGTGACACGAGGAAAATTTTGAATTTCTGCCACGCTCCCCAACAAAGGGCATCATGAGCTAGGTCTATTATGAGATTCTTTGCACGAGTAGAACACAAAGTAGTTGTGGGCGTTGATGTTGTTCAATATGCTTACCGCTACTAGTCCAATCTTGTTTCGACGGTATTGTGGGATGAAGCGCCCGACCGACCTTACACGCACACTTACGTGAGACAGTTCCACCGATCGACATGCACTTGTTGCATAAGGTGGCTAGCGGGTGCCGCCTCCCACTTTAGTCGGAACGGATTCGATGAAAAGGGTCCTTATGAAGGGTAAATAGCAATTGGCATATCACGCTGTGGTTTTATGAGGTAAGAAACGTTTGCTAGAAACCCATAGCAGCCATCAGAAAACATGCAAACAACAATTAGAGGACGCCTAACTTGTTTTTGCAGGGTATGCTATGTGATGTGATATGGCCAAGAAGAATGTGATGAATGATATGAGATGTATGAGATTGATCATGTTCTTGTAATAGGATTCACGACTTGCATGTCGATGAGTATGACAACCGCAGGAGCCATAGGAGTTGTCTTTATTTATTGTATGACCTGCGTGTCATTAAACAACGCCATGTAATTACTTTACTTTATTGCTAACCGTAGCCATAGTAGTAGAAGTAATAGTTGGCGAGACAACTTCATGAAGACACGATGATGGAGATCATGATGATGGAGATCATGGTGTCATGCCGTGACGATGATGATCATGGAGCCCCAAGATGGAGATCAATGGAGCTATATGATATTGGCCATATCATGTCACTACTATATATAATTGCATATGATGTTTATTATGTTTCGCATCTTGTTTACTTAGAACGACGGTAGTAAATAAGGTGATCCTTACAACAATTTCAAGAAGTGTTCTCCCTAACTGTGCACCGCTGCAAAAGTTCGTCGCTTCTAAGCACCACGTGATGATCGGGTGTGATGGATTCTTACGCTCACATACAACGGTGTTGACGAGCCTAGCATGTACAGACATGGCCTCGAACACACGCAATACACTTAGGGTTAACTTGACGAGCCTAGCATGTACGCATATGGCCTCGAACACGAGACCGAAAGATCGAGCATGAGTCGATAGTAGATACGATCAACATGAAGATGTTCACCGATGATGACTAGTCCGCTCATGTGATGACCGGACACGCTTAGTTGACTCGGATCATGTAATCACTTAGATGACCGAGGGATGTCTATCTCGAGTGGGAGTTCATAAGATGAACTTAATTATCTTGAACATAGTCAAAAGACCTTTTGCAAATTATGTCGAAGCTCGCGCTTTAGTTCCACTGCTTAGATATGTTCCTAGAGAAAATATAGTTGAAAGTTGAAAGAGCGATTATGCGACAAGAGATAGCTTATGTCCTTAATGCACCGCCAGTGTGTTGAACCCCAAACGCCGCCTGTGGATGTTGCGTAACATCGGACATACACGCTTTTGATAACTACATGATAGTTCAGCTTAAACGGTTTAGAGTTGAGGCACCAAAGACGCTTTCAAATATCGCGAACATATGAGATGTTTCGAGGGCTGAAATTGGGATTTCAAGTCGTGCTCACGCCAAGAGGTATAAGACCTCCGACGATTTTCTTAGCCTGCAAACTAAGGGAGAAAAGCTCAATCATTGAGCTTGTGCTCGATTGTCCGAGTACAACAATCACTTGAATCGAGGGAGTTGATCTTCCGATGAGATAGTGATGTTTCTCCAAAGTCATTGCCACCAAGCTGCTAGAAGCTTCGTGATGAACTATAACATATCAGGATAGATATGATGATCTTGAGCCATTCGCAATGTTCGACACCGCGAATGTAGAAATCAAGAAGGAGCATCAATTGTTGATGGTTGGTGAAACCACTAGTTTCAAGAAGGGCAAGGGCAAGAAGGACACTTCATGAAACGGCAAATCAGCTTGTCTGCCCAAAGAAGAAACCCAAGGTTGAACCCAAACCCAGACTAAGTGCTTCGTAATAAGGGGAACAGCCATCGAGCGAACCACCCTAGATACTTGGTAGATGAGAAGGCTGGCAAGGTCGATAGAAGTATATTTGATATACATTATGTTAATGTGTACTTTACTAGTACTCCTAGTAGCACCAGGGTATTAGATACCGATTCGGTTGCTAAGTGTTAGTAACTCAAATAAAAGCTACGGAATAAACGGAGACTAGCTAAAGGTGAGCCGATTTATATGTGTTGGAAGTATTTCCAAGGTTGATGTGATCAAGCATCGCACCCCTCTACCATCGAGATTGGAGTTAAACCTAAAATTGTTATTTGGTGTTTATGCTGAGCATAGACATGATTGGGTTATGTCTATCGCAATACGGTTATTCATTTAAGGAGAATAATGGTTACTCTGCTTATTTGAATAATACCTTCAATGGTCTTGCACCTAAATAAATGGTTTATTGAATCTCGATCGTAGTAATACACATTTTCATGCCAAAAGTATAAGATAGTAATGATAGTACCACTTACTTGTGGCAATCGCCATATAAGTCATATTGGTGTAAACGATGAAGAATCTCCATGTTGATGGATCTTTGACTCACTGCTTTGAAAGTTTGAGACATGCTAACCATGTCTATTGGTGCATACGCATGAAGAAACTCCATGCAGATGGATCGCTTAGACTCACTTGATTTTCAATCACTTGAGATATGCAAATCATACCACATGGACAAGATGACCGAAAAGGCTCGGTTTCAAAGAAGATGGAACTAGATAGCAACTTGTTGGAAGTAACACATTTTGATGTGTGCAGTCCAATAAGTGTTGAGGCATGCAAGGAATATCGCTATGCTCTTACTTCACGATGATTCGAGTAGATGTTGAGTATATTTACTTGATGAAACACAAGTCTGAATTATTGAATGGTTCAAGTAATTTCAGAGTGAAGTTTAAGATCTTCGTGACAAGAGGATAGAATGTCTATGATATGATCATAGAGATGAATATCTGAGTTACGAAGTTTTGGCACACAATTAAGACATTCTGCAAATTGTTTCACAATTAATACCGCCTGAACACCATAGTGTGATGGTGTCCGAACATCATAGTTGCACCTTATTGATATGGTGCGCACTATGATGTCTCTTATCGAATTTCCACTATCGCTCATGGGTTAGGCATTAGAGACAACCGCACTCACTTTAATGGGGCACCACGTAATTCCGCTGAGACGACACCGCTTGGAGAAACCTGTTGTCGCTTTCTAAAAGTTTGGGGCTATGACGCTTATGTGAAAAAGTTTCAGTTGATAAGCTCGAACCCAAAGCGGATAAATGCATCTTCATGACACCCAAAACAGTTGGGTATACCTCCTAATTCAGATCCGAAGCAATAGGGATTGTTTCTGAATCGAGTCCTTCTCGAGGAAAAGTTTGTCTCGAAAGTTGAGGGAGGATGGTGGAGACTTGATGAGGTTATTGAACCATCACTTCAACTAGTGTGTAGCAGGCACGTGAAGTTGTTCCTGTGGCACCTACACCAATTGAAGTGGAAGCTATGATAGTGATCATGAAGCTTCGGATCAAGTCACTACCGAACCTCGAGACGACAAGGACGCAGCATCGCTTCAGAGTGGTACGGTGATCCTGCCTTGATAAACCTACGAGCTATGGGGAAGCGATGGTGGGCCCAAATTCGGCAAATGGTTAGAAGCCATGAAACCGAGATAGGATCCATGTATCATAACAAAGCATGGACTTTGGTGGACTTGCCCGATGATTGGCAAGCCATTGCAATAAATGGATCTTTAAGAAGAAGACGGACGTGGACGGTAATGTCACCTTCTATGAAGCTCGACTTGTGGCAAGAGTTTTCACAAGTTCAAGGAGTTGACTACGATGAGTTTTTCTCATCCGTAGCGATGCTTAAGTCCGCGGAATCATGTTAGCATAAGCTGCATTTATGAAATCGCGATGGATGTCAAAATGAGTTTCCTTACCGCTTTTGTAAGGAAAGGTTGTATGTGATACAATCGTAAAGTTTTGTCGATCCTAAGGATGCTAAAGGTATGCTGGCTCCAACGATCCTTTCTAAGGACCGGAGTAAGCATCTCGAGTTGGAATGTGCGCTTTGATGAGATGATCAAAGATTTTGGGTTTATGCAAAGTTTATGAGAAACTTGTATTTCCAAAGAAGTGAGTGGAGCACTATAGAATTTCTCGATGAGTATATGTTGTTGACATATTGATGATCGTAAATGATGTAGAATTTCCGAAAGCATATAGGGTTATTTGAAAGATGATTTTCAATAGAAAACCTGGATTAGGCTACTTGAACAATAAGCATCAAGATCTATAAGATAGATCAAAATGTTTAATAATACTTTCAAATGAGCACATATTTTGACATAATCTTGAAAGTGTTCAAGATGGATCACCAAAGAAGGAGTTCTTGCCTCGAGTTGTAAGGTATGAAGTTAAGAGTTAAAAGCTCACCACGCAGAAAAGAGAGAAAGGACGAAGGTCGCCCCTATGCTTCGATATAGGCTCTATAGTATGCTATGCTGTGTACCGCACCGAAGTGTGCCTTGCCATGAGTCACTATAGTACAAGAATGATCCAGAATGGATCATTGGACAGCGGTCAAAATTGTCCTTGGAGTAAATAAGGACATGTTTCTTGATTATGGAGGTGATAAAGAGTTTACGCGAAGGGTTACGCCGATGCAAGCTTTAACACCTATCCGAATGACTCTAAGTAGCAAACAGGATATGTATAGTGGAACAACCATTTGAATAGCTCCAAGTGGGCGGAAGCAGATTTATAATATGACCTAGAAATTTGTAAAGCACACACGGATCTGAAAGGTTCGCACTGCTGACTAAAACCCGCTGACTAAAACCTCTCACAAGCAAAACATGATCAAACCTCGTAACTCATTGAGCCTAAATCACATGATGATGTGAACTAGTTTACGACACTAGTAAACTTTTGGGTGTTGGTCACATGGCGATGTGACCTATCGCTGTTAATCACATGACGATGTGAACTAGATTATTGACTCTAGTGCAAGTGGGAGACTGTTGGAAATATGCCCTAGAGGCAATAATAAATTAGTTATTATTATATTTCCTTGTTCATGATAATCGCTTATTATCCATGCTATAATTGTATTGATAGGAAACTCGATACATGTGTGGATGCATAGACAACACCATGTCCCTAGTAAGCCTCTATTGACTAGCTCGTTGATCAACAGATGGTTACGATTTCCTAACCATGGACATTGGATTTCATTGATAACGGGATCACATCATTAGTAGAATGATGTGATGGACAAGACCCAATACTAAGCCTAGCACAAAGATCGTAGTTCGTATGCTAAAGCTTTTCTAATGTCAAGTATCTTTTCCTTAGACCATGAGATTGTGCAACTCCGGATACCGTAGGAATGCTTTGGTGTACCAAACGCCACAACGAATCGGGTGACTATAAAGGTGCACTATGTATCTCCGAAAGTGTCTGCGGTTGGCACGAATCGAGATCGGATTTGTCACTACGTAAACGGAGAGGTATCTCTGGGCCCACTCGTAGGACATCATCATAATGTGCACAATGCGACCAAGGGTTGATCACGGATGATGTGTTACGGAACGAGTAAAGAGACTTGCCGGTAACGAGATTGAACAAGGTATCGGATACCGACGATCGAATCTCGCAAGTACAATACCGCTAGACAAAGGGAATTGAATACGGATTGATTGAGTCCTTGATATCGTGGTTCATCCGATGAGATCATCGTGGAACATGTGGGAGCCAACATGGGTATCCAGATCCCGCTGTTGGTTATTGACCGGAGAACGTCTCGGTCATGTCTACATGTCTCCCGAACCCGTAGGGTCTACACACTTATGGTTCGATGACGCTAGGGTTATAAAGGAAGTTTGTATGTGGTTACCGAATGTTGTTCGGAGTCCCGGATGAGATCCCGGACGTCACGAGGAGTTCCGGAATGGTCCGGAGGTAAAGATTTATATATGGAAAGTTGTTGTTCGGTTCCGAAAAGTTCGGTTTTTTCGGATTGTACCGGAAGCTCTGTAGGTTCCTGAGGGGTCCGGAGGTCCGGAAATTGTTCCACCACGCCCAATACAGTAGCATGGGCTGTAGGGGGCGCCTAGCCTTAATGGGCCAGGGGCACCAGCCCCCAAGGCCCATGCGCATGGGAGGGGGAAACCCTATGTGAGGGCCTCCACTTGACTTGGGAGGCACTCCTCCCTCTTGGCCGCCTCAAGTCCCATCTAGGGCTGGCCGCACCCCTGGGGTGGAAATTCAAAGGGGCGCAGCCCCTTTCCCTATTTATACTTGAGGTTTTGGGCTGCCCAACACACATGAGAACTTCTCCTCTGGTGCAGCCCCGCCTCCTCCTCCTCCTCCCTTGGTGCTTGGGCGGCCTCCGGGATTGCCACGCCTCCACCACCACCACGCCTGCCTGTGCTGCTGCTGGATGGAGTCTTCTTCAACCTCTCCTCTCTCCTTGCTGGATCAAGGCGGGAGACGCCACCGGCTGTACGCAGTGTTGAACGCGGAGGTGCCGTCTGCTCGCACTAGGATCTCCGTGATTTGGATCACGACGAGTACGACTCCTTCAACCCTGCTTCATGAACGCTCGCTTAGCGATCTACAAGGGTATGTAGATGCACTCTCCTTCCCTCGCTTAGTTTCTCCATAGATAGATCTTGGTGACACGAGAAAATTTTGAATTTCTGCCACGCTCCCCAACACCAAGCCCTTGGCCCTCCCTCTCTCGCTTCACCTCCTCCTCCCGTAGTTGCTTAGCTGGCCCCGCCGAGTTCTCGCTGCATCCACCACCACGCCGCCGCGTTGCTGGATCATCATCAACCTCCTTCCCTTGCTGGATCAAGAAGGAGGAGACGCCATCCGCCCGCACGCGTGTTGAACGCGGAGGTGCTGTCCGCTCGCACTAGGTCATCGGTGATCTGAATCACGCGAGTACGACTCCATCATCCCCTGCTCCATTGAACGCCGCACGCGATCTACAAGTGGTATGTAGATGCAATCACTCTCCCATGACTCGTTGTTAGATGAACTCATAGATGGATCTTGGTGAAACCGTAGGAAAATTTTTAATTTTCTCGCAACGCTCCCAACAAAGGGCATCATGAGCTAGGTCTATGCGTAGTTCTCTATTGCACGAGTAGAACACAATTTTGTTATGGGCGAGATCTTGTCAACTTGCTTGCCGCTACTAGTCTTATCTTGCTTCAGCGGTATTGTGGGATGAAGCGCCCGACCAACCTTACACGTGACGCTTACGTGAGACCGGTTCCACCGATCGACATGCACTAGTTGCATAAGGTGGTCAAGGGTGTCCGCTCTCCCACTTTAGTTGGAGCAGATTCGATGAAAAGGGTCCTTATGAAGGGTAAATAGAAGTTGACAAATCACGCTGTGGCTTTCACGTAGGTAAGAAAACGCTCTTTCTAGAACCCTATTGCAGCCATCGTAAAACTTGCAACAACAATTAGAGGACGCCTAACTTGTTTTTGCAGCAAGTGTTTTGTGATGTGATATGGCCGAAGTTGTGATGAATGATGAATGACATATTGTGATGTATGAGATCATGTTCTTGTAATAGGAATCACGACTTGCATGTCGATGAGTATGACAACCGCAGGAGCCATAGGAGTTGTCTTTATTTTTGTATGACCTGCGAGTCATTGAAGAACGCCATGTAAATTACTTTACTTTATTGCTAAACGCTGCTAGCCATAGAAGTAGAAGTAGTCGCTGGCGTGACAACTTCATGAAGACACGATGATGGAGATCATGGTGTCATGCCGGTGACAAGGTGATCATGGAGCGCCGAAGATGGAGATCAATGGAGCTATATGATATCGGCCATATCATGTCACTACTATATAATTGCATGTGATGTTTATTATGTTTATGCATCTTGTTTACTTAGAACGACGGTAGTAAATAAGATGATCCCTTACAACAATATCAAGAAGTGTTCTCCCCTAACTGTGCGCCGTTGCTAAAGTTCGTCGTTCCGAAGCACCACGTGATGATCGGGTGTGATAGATTCTTACGTTCACATACAACGGGTGTAAGACAGTTTTACACATGCAAAACACTTAGGGTTAACTTGACGAGCCTAGCATGTACGCATATGGCCTCGAACACGGAGACCGAAAGGTCGAACACGAGTCGATGGAAGATACGATCAACATGAAGATGTTCACCGACGATGACTAGTCCGTCTCACGTGATGATCGGACACGGCCTAGTCGACTCGGATCGTAACACTTAGATGACTAGAGGGATGTCTAATCGAGTGGGAGTTCATTAAAATAATTTGATTAGATGAACTTAATTATCATGAACTTAGTCTAAAACCTTGCAAATATGTCTTGTAGATCAAATGGCCAACGCCATGTCAACATGAACTTCAACGCTGCCCTAGAGAAAACCAAGCTGAAAGATGATGGCAGAATTATACGGATCGGGTCCTAACATGAGGATCATCCTCATAGCTGCCAGAAACAATATGTCCTAGAAGGACCGCTAGGTGATGCACCTGTCCCTGCAGAACCAAGACATTATGAATGCTTGGCAGTCTCGGCGATGATTACCCTCGCTCAAGGCGGCATGCTTTACAGCTTAGAACCGGGCTCCAAAAGCGCTTTTGAGCAACACGGAGCATATGAGATGTTCGAGGAGCAGAAACTAGTTTTCCAAGCTCATGCCCGGTCGAGATATGAAGTCTCCGACAAGTTCTA
>JAHIAM010014584.1:0-10974 GCA_021605205.1 Aegilops longissima | reverse complement strand
TGTTTGGACAAAGCATAGTTCAAAGAAAAAATTTGATACTAATGGCGCACCACTTGCATGGTGCGCCATTAGTAGTTACAACTACTAATGGCGATTCACGGATGCCCATTAGTATGTTTGGACAGGCGCACTAGTTCAAAAATTCTATACTAATGGCGCACTCCACGCCGTGCGCCATTAGTAGTTACAACTACTAATGGCGACTTAAGAAGGATGCGCCATTAGTATGTTTGGACAGCTCACTAGTTCAAAATTGATATAATGGCGCACTTTGCATGGTGCGCCATTAGTAGTTTCAACTCTAATGGCGATTAGCATGTGGTGCGCTTATTAGTATATACTAATGGCACACTAACTTTCGTGCGCCATTAGTGTCAATCCCATCTATAGCCCTTTTTCTAGTAGTGGATCTATAATCCGCTAGAAGGCATTTTATATGTCATTTTATAATACATTGTCAAATCGACTGATTGTATTCTTCCTCAATCCTGCCTAATAGGTTGTATAATTTACAGTCCTGGGAAAATTTAGCGCCAACTCTACTTGGTCAGATACTAAGCTCACAGGATCTCTTCCCATCGGGCCCCACAAGTCCGACTTCGCCATGTGGTTGGGATCCGCCTTTTGTACCGCTGCCTTTACCATGGACCAGGCCTCCCGGCACCTTGGCGGCAGGCTGAAATCTTCCATAAATGGAAGCGCTGCCAGACTCCTGCAGCTCTCGCAAGCTCCCCAAGACCATCGGTAAGGAGAAGGCTGCCATAAAGCCCGGATGACGCTGCCATTGCCCGCCGAACTCGCTCGGTCAGCTTGCAACACCGGAAGTTGATCACCCGCTGATGCGGCATCTTCCGCAGGCGCACTGTGAGCATACCGCATATATTCTTCAAATTGATTCTCGCCAACTCTTCTTTTCAAAGGAGTTCGGTCAAGCACTTACTATATATGCCACACGAAGCCGCTGATTCTCCTTAACGAGCCCGACAACTCGCCTCAACGCTTTCAGCTCTTTCTCCAAGCTGGCCATGGGCATCCTCGAGTTGTTCTATCATGCTGCACCTTATGCAGCACCTCTCGCCGCCTTTAGTTGGCGCAGGTTCTCGCCGTCCGGATCTTGTCCGCAGCACCGCAACGCCATTTTTAGACTTGGCGCAGGCCAAACGCTACTTATCTTTCTAGAATAATGCTATCGGAGAGGTCCCCTGCTTTCCTCGGCCAGAGGTGCGGCCTCAAGTTGGCCTTGCACTCTTGCAGCTCCCGAGACAGTTGGTATTCTTCTCGTAAGATCCTATGTTTCATATGATCCTTCAATCTGTTAATATAACTACTTTAAGTCTCGGGGCTACCGCATATATAACTATTAATTTTTACCCAGAATGTCTTTTACATACCGCTCCGTGGCTCGTAAAACCATCTTGAGCAGCACGAAGGTGCTGCCCCCGTGTTAAAGGATTCAACGCCTGGGAGAAGCACGCGTCAGAATACTGCCTGGGCGCCAATGATTCGGCACTTCCACCTCGCTTGGTGGGATAGCTTCGGATCCTCCGCGAGGAACGCCGCCGCGCTTCGCGCCGCCTCCCTCCCGACCAAAAGGGGAGCCGCTGGTAGAGGTTGGATTGGCAACCTCCACGCGCAGTCCGCCTGGACGCTTTTTTCCCTATAAAAGTCATGAGCACTCAAACGCTCTAGGAACGCTGTTCAAATAATGAATTGTGAGTTACACTTTGCGGCGACAAGCCAGTTCCCGCGCCCTCTTCCGCCACCGTCCGAATTAGCCTGTTGGTCAGCCACCGCGGCTCAGTCGCTCTAGGGCGCCTCCACAGCGCCATCATATACGGTGGTCAAATAAGCAGGAAGGAATGACGTGTCGGCTTCAGCCGCAATCACCGGAAGCCGGATATAGTCCGGATAGTCGGCCGGATGGCGATAAAGCATTGTCCATGCAGCTGGTGGAACACCGCCGATTAGCTCCACCTTTATGTCCGGATCCTTTGAGGCCGGATCCCGGATCTCTCCGATCCGCGCGGAGCCGACTTAGCATGCCCTCCACGGTCCGGCGAGCCTCGGCCAAAAGAAGAACACAATATAAGAAACTTAAGTTTCGAAGGCACGGGTCGGACACGCAGAGTGTTCGCTACCCAAGGCCGGGATTGTTCATGGAGAACCCATTTAACGGGTTCGTCCGGGAAATCCTCCTTTCCCCTTATACAGGCCGGACAGATCGCCACCAGATCTTCGCCGAATCCGCCCTTTGCGCCATGACGGGTGGCGCGCCTTCCCTTTGAAATCCCACATGGGTGGCCTCAGAAGTGGCTGCACTTCAGATAATGCATGTTGCCATGACTCCAATCATGGTCAACCCGCATGGGCCAAGAATTTATTCGCCCATCAAATGATGGACGCCTTGTCTTCCTCCGATGGGGCTCCGGACGCCAACTAAGGCGCTTTCTTCAGAGGAGCATTGTGAACTCCGGAGGCCGATCCAACAGGGTCCCGCAGGAGCGCCTTCATATAAAACCATTCAAGGCGCTCGGGCGCTTAGGGTTCCGGATGGATATCCGTCCCGGCAATGCGCCATATTTCGGCCGCCCACTTGATATATGGACCCTCGTGAGAGCGGGTACAAGGCGTAACAACCTCTTCCACAGCGGTGGGGCTCGACGCCCAGAATAGCTCAAAAGAGCTACGAACCCGCAATATGCAGGATTGAGGCGGCGGAGGTGATGGAGCTAGAGTCCGAGAACCCTGGAGCACGCGGGGAATGGATGTACAGGAAACCGAGCCCCTTATCGATAGGGGACGGCATACCCGCCCCCTTTGTTGGGATTTGGGGTATCTCCGCTTGCTTCCCACCTTTGTAGGTGGCCAGCCCCCGAACCGAACCATGAAGGCCGGAGGGAGATATCCCCATTGGAGCTTCACCACTCAGTGTAAGAGCATCTCCTCCAATCTCCGCAAAGGGCTGGAGCGCGAGAAGAGGAGCCGCTTGACGGTCCATGATGGAAGGATTCTGGTCAAAAGTGCTCCGTGAGTATTTTGGAGGAAGATGGTGATTTGGATCTGGATTCTTGCCTCCTTATAGGCAGATTATTCGCACAACTAGGGGTAAAACATAAAAGACACTGCTTTTCAACGTCACGACGCGTGGAAGAAGGCCAATTGGGGGAAGCCAAGACGACAACATTGATGAGGAAGCTGGACACGCTCAGCAGGTACGAGAACTTGAAGGAGAACCCGCTTTGCAACACCAAGACTACACGCATGCGGACTTATCGCCATTGAAGCCCGGTCGGGGCTACCGAGGGAGTCCCGATTAGGGGTGTCCGGATAGCCGGACTACCATCATCGCCGGACTATCATCGGCCGGACTATAATCATGAACCGGACTCCAAGACTATGAAATACAAGATTGAAGACTTCATGTCCGGATGGGACTTTCTTGGTGTGGAAGGCAAGCTTGCATACGGATATGTAGATCTCCTACCATTGTAACCGACTCTATGTAACCCTAGCCCTCCGTGTCTATATAAACCGGATGGCTCTAGTCCAGGGACGTAACAACAACCCTACAATCATACCATAGGCTAGCTTCTAGGGTTTAGCCTCCTTGATCTCGGGTAGATCCACCGTTTAAACATCCACAATATCAATATCAATCAAGCAGGACATAGGGTTTTACCTCCATCAAGAGGGCCCCAACCGGGTAAAACATCGTTCCCTTGTCTCCTGTTACCATCCGCCTAGACGCATGCCTGGGACCCCTACCCGAGATCTGCCATTTTGACACCGACAGTGCTCCAATAATATTCTTAAGAATTGGCAAATGGGATGTAAATTATTAGAAATAATGGCGGATGGTTTGTATGCTGTTTTCCAGATTTGAGGTTGACTTGCGCCTTACTACAGGCTGACGCGTATGCTTTCCTAAAAAATAAGGTTGACGCCATGCAACGTCGGTCAACTTAGTCAACACAAAGTAGTGACTGTTGATGTCCATCCAACGGCCGCCGGTTTCTTCAATCACAGCTTTCCTGCCGCAGCCGCCAAAGAAGCGCCAGGACTACTCGCTCTCCTCCCGGGTTGGCTATGCCGCCGCAGCCCTCACCGCCCATCGTTTCTCCCATCGCTGGCCTAGCCATCCCTCTACTCACCCACACCTGCTGTTATTCTTCGGTGACGGATTAACCAAGAAACTCGACTCCCCGCTGGGAAACAACTAACGAGTTTTCCTTGCTACGTGTCATTCCCTTCCTAGGCTCGGCCATCCACCGCCTGGTGCTCTCGGCGCGTGGTCAACATGGTCAACGAACGACATGCATCGGATGTGGACTGTACGTGGAGAGGCTAACAGTGTCCATGGCCGCAACAAGGAAATGCCTCCTTATTACGCCAAAATAATGGTTCCTCCACCGACAAGCGGACCCACCGAAGGGCCTCAGATTTCGTGAAAAATGTTCCTCCCGAGAGGTCGGACCCATCAGCCTATATCTTCGCATGCAAGGAAGTGCCTCATTATTACGACAAAAAATGAATACCCTCGCTAGCGGGACCAACCATAGTGGAGGCTGACTTGTGGGCCTACTAAGATGACGAGGATGGAGGGCTTTGTCAACTTAGTCAATATGAACGATTCTAGCTCCAAGGACCATAAGATGTCCATCCAACGCGTGAGAGCTTCTTCAACCTCGGTCTTCTTTGCTCCCGCCGACCAAACAAGGCCGGCCGGCCACCGCTCCCGCCTCCCGTGTTTGGCTGTGCTGCTCCACTGGCCATGCCATCCCTCTATACTCACCCACACCTCCGTTATTCTCCCATGACGGCAGCCTCACACCGCAGTAAGCAATCAACTCACGATTCTCCCAGGCATCCATCGCTTTCTTCCCGTGCCCGTGGTCCCCTTCCTAGGCCTCGCCGCCACCGCCCTAGTGCTCTCGACGCAGCGGGTCAACGAACGACTCCGTGAAGAGTATCAGACGGGAGAGGCCGAACCGGGTCCACGCCACGAAGGAAGTGCCTCCTTATTACGCCAAAAAGTTATTCCTCCACCGATAGCGAGACCCACCGGACAGGCCACCATATTTCGTGAAAAACATTTCCTCGACCGCCGGGACCCACCACTACATCTTCGCATGCAAGAAAAGGCCCATTTTATGGGAAAGAAATGATTCGCTTCCGACCGCTGGGACCCACCAGCTACATCATCGCACGCAAGGAAGCGTGAAGGGACCCACCTAGTCGAATCTTAAATAGCTTTGTCATTCTGTTCGCGAACATGTATGTACATACTGGTCGATGTAGAGGCGCGAACGTGTCATAGTAGAGGCGCGCACGAGGCGTAGTAGAGGCGCGCACGTAGCATGTACACGTACGTATAGCGGCCAGGGTGCAAGAAAGAAAATATGGCCACGCACGACATACAAAGGGTCTCAAACGCCATCAAGACAGCACAGCCAGGCTCAAGACATGGCTGGTTGAACGGAGAAGCGCGCCATCATCGTGTTCATGGGTAGGCAACGAAATGTGTCTTGTTCATCGGGAGGCAACGGAACGCGTGCTGTTCATCGGGAGCCAACCGGCTTGCACGGAATGGCCGATGGAAACGAGGCCAGGCATACCGCAGAACGGACTTGTGTTCGACCAGCCACGGTGGAAACGGGATCTTGTTCATCGGGAGGGGTCTGGCATACCGCAAAACGGAGGAAACGGACCTCCCACGGTAAACGGGTCCGTTGATCGGTAGGTGGGCGCATCGCAAAACGGAGGAAATGGACTTGTGTTGGAGTGCTATGGTCAAACGGGGGCCTGTTCAACGGGAGAGGTGTTGCGTACCACAAAACGGGACTCCATGGGATACCGTTCATCTCCACCATCGACCTCCTCCAGCCTCCACGGCTCCTCGCTCATCCACCGTCGACCTCCTCCAGCCTCCACTTGTGACTGTTCATCCACGGGCCCTGTTCATCCATCCTCCATCGCCGCCTCCACCGACTACTGCTCAACCAGCTCTCCACGGGTCCTGCTCAACCACCCTCCACGGGCCATCGCTCATCCAGCCCTCCACCGCCATCGCTCAACCAGCCTCCACGGGTCGCCCTGTTCATCCAGCCCTCCGCGGGTCCTGTTCATCCACCCCTTCACCGCTCGACGATCGGGGTCCGTTCATCCAACGGCAACACCATGGGGGACTGTTCATCCAACCCCCCACTGGGAAATGTTCATCCAAACCCCCCAACAACGCACTATTCATCCAGAGGCAGTAGCAAGGAATCACCGGTTCGCTAAAGCAAGGGATCGACGATCGCCGGTAACAGAACGCGTAGTTCGCAAAGGAATCGGGTCGTTCGATAGAGCCCAACGCCTAGCTCGGGTTCGAGAGCCCAACGCCGGATACACATGTACGACGAGAGAAACACGATCGCTCGCCTTCGACCACCCAACCGTAACCGGATCTCCATATTTTCCTCGCCCGCTTCTACCACGGTTTTTCCGCCATGGATGGCCCAAAGAATGTCATGAAGCTGCGCCTCCGCTTGCCCCGGACGAAAAGCCCATTTTCTCATTTTTTGTCATAGAAGTAGGAGCCCACCACATCTATGATGATACCGGTTTTGTCACAATTATCGCCATAGAAGTGTCATAAGTATGAAATAAATAATTTTGTTCAGCCCAAAATGTCACGGATGTGTCTTTTTTGTAGTGAAAGCATTAACACATAGTGAATACATGAACTCCTCAAACTACGGTCATCAATGGAGTGGTCCCGACTATTGTCACTCCGGGTTGTTGGATCATAACACGAGTAGGTGACTATAACTTGCAAGATCGGATCTCAAACATGGATATAATGATGATAACATAAACGGTTCACATCTGAGTTCATGGCACCCAGGCCGAAAGTGACAAGCATTAGCATGGCAAAGTCATAGCAACATCAATAGTAGAACATAGAGGATACTAGGATCAAGCCCAACAAAACTAACTCGAACATGATGAATCTCATCCAACTCCTCACCGACTAGCGAGCCCACGAAGGAATTACTCACTCCCTGGGGGCATCATGGAATTAGCGATTGGAAGGGTTGGTGATGACGGCGACCTAAGATCCCCTCCCGAGCCCCAAACGGACTCCACATCCTGGTCTCCCAATGAAGAATTGGAGGTGATGGCGTCCGCCTTGTGGATCCCGATAATTTTTCTCCCTTATTTTTTTTCTAGAAAATTAGGATTTTATAGCATCGGTTTCAGGGTATGCGGTGGCACCGGTGGGGACAACCCACTGGTGCGCCAAGAGGGAGGCGCCCGTGGGTTGAGCCCACCTGTGCCTCCGTGGGTCTTGGCACCAAGTTCTTGTTTATCATATAAAAATCCTCACAAAGTTTCGCTCCATTCCGAGAACTTTTATTTCAGTAAAACAACACCATGGTAGTTTTGCTGAAAACGACGTTAAAGGGGGTTTGTTTCATTCAAATCATGCAAATTATAGTCCAAAACAAGAGGAAAAGGTTAGGAAAAGTAGATACGCTGGAGACGATCAACTCCCCCAAGCTCAAACATTTTCTTGTCCTCAAGAAATTCAGTTGATAAACTGAAAGTGAGAAAGAAAACTTTTACTTAACTCTTTCTCTTGTTTGCATAAATAAGCTTAAACAACACCCGTGTTCTCACCAACATTATAACTAACCATGCCAACAATAACTCTTAGAGATTATATTAACTCATATCAATGACATAATAAGCTAGCGAGCAATAATAAGATTTTCAAACGGCAACACATTATCAAAACAACCATGATATAATATTACAATAGTGGTATCTCGCTAGCCCTTTCGAGACCAAGAAACATAAATGTAGAGCACCTCCATAGTTCAAGCAACGACTAAACATTGTAATTCATGGTAGACCAGATCCACCATGATGCACCCAACATTAGCTACACACAATGCATAAGTCATGACAAGAGTCCTCCGTGTTCTAGCGCTTTTAGAAGGTGATGACTCAACATAAAAGTAAATAGATAGTCATCAGAGGGGAAAGGATTTGCAGATAAAGAGCTCAAGTTTTAAAACAGAGGTAAATGATATTTTGAGACATGCACCTTCTCATTTACTTCATGACCACGTTATCAATATCTTCCATGCTAAGCACGCTAGTGGTGGTTCCCAAGCAATAAAAGTAAAGGTTTTGACTCCATTGGGAGTTTTTGTTTGATTATTTGTAAGCTTTTTGTTTGCAGTTTGGGACACCGGACTTTTCATGCGATGGCGAGTGAATAAACACTGACCGAGAATAACCCGCTTAGCATGGAAGATACCACCACCTCCCACTACAAGAAATATGTTAATCCATGACGGATTTTTTGACGATCCTATATCCGCCACCGATTATGACCATTTACACTCATCTCGACCCATACCGCCACCGACTAGTAAGCCGCTGCAGGAAAAAAACAAGAGGCCCTTGATGACGGACGCCGGGCTACCGCCACAAACTGTTTAATCAAACAAGTGGGCATAGTCGGGCATACCATTTTTTCCATATACACCATCCGCACCCATGGATTTGTGCTCATGCCGATGTGGCGAGATGCCCTTCTTTGGCCCACATGTCGGTTGGACCATACGTGTTTTTCCAAAAACGTGGAGGATGAGGGGTGCCATTGTATGCCCCACATGACAGTAAAAACAAGTTATCGATTTAGGCGGCCCAGATCGAGGGTCGGCATGGGCCCAATGCCACCGACGGCTGCCGGGCGAGGTTGGTCCGACGGGTACGGTCTGGCCATCTTCGTGGATCCCAGGCACATGCCCGCCATCCCTTGTTGCACCGACCAGCCAGCCTCCACTTGCATTCCTCGCCACGATCTAGTCCACCATGCCGCACTAACGAGCAGCCGTTACCGCTATTGCTGCACCGACACTTCCATTCTTCCCCACATCAACGAACCAGAGCGAGCGGTTGTCTTCAAGAAATCATCTCTCGATTGAATTTGTTGATTAAATATTGTGATTTGCAAGGAGGTGAAGCAAGTTTGTATACAGAGGTAATTTAAGATGGATTTCCATCCTTAATATTGCTATTCTAGTATAGTTGTATGGATTGAGGTGAATTTTTTGGATAGGGATCTAGGATAACAAAGGCTTGGCCAAATGATTTAAATGTACGACAGATTAAAAGTTGGGTGTCGGGACCCCGATCCTAAGTCACACCGATCTAGCATGTAACACATCATATCACTTGCGGCCTCACGACGGTATTCTACGGTGTCGCTTACCATGGCCCGGACCGCTGGCCCTTTTGGCTCACGATATGATAGTGTCGCTAGCATCCATATGACGAGAACCCGGCTTATGGCGAGTCGTGAACTCAAAGTGGCACTAACCTATGGGGACAGCATACATGAATCAACATCGAGCATGTCCAAGAGCGCAATCCAACAGAAGCGCTAACAGACTGGAACCCGGTTGTAGCAGATTAGGAGACCGATGTCACCGGTACATTTCCAAACATGCATGTGAACGAAGTGAATCACATGTTTACCAAAGTTCCGAGCGAGGTGGTTAGCAGGACTCGAAACCGGCAGAGCGGACTACCATGGCTCTGGAAGCACTAGACTACATTTCCCCATAAGAGAGGCTACCAAGGATAGACAACTAGGTTGTCGGATCCCACATATAGCAATACACGCTACACGACGCATAACATGCAAGTATGTGGTACAACATGGCATCACAAACATAACGCAAACTCATATAGATAAAGGCCTCAAGAGCCATATAGCATTAATACAAACAGGGTCACATGACCCATCATTCGAGCATACAACAACAAGCGAAGCATTACATGTCCGAGTACGCATAACTACAAAAGAAAAAGGCTGAGAAGCCCGACTATCTACAAGACCCTCCCAAGGGTACAAGATCGTAGCTGAGGTAACAAGTTACTGTCAAGTCCAAGCGAACCACTAGTAAGACTGTAGTCTCCCTGCAAAACATAAATAAAGCAACGGAGTACAAAGGTACCAAGAAGACTTACATCGATCCTATCATACATGCATTTGTATCAAGGAGGTAGGGGGGTTTAGTTGCAGCAAGCCAGCTTTGACTCGGCTATCCTGTTCACACTACAAGAACTTCTTTGAGGTGATATGGCAACGAGTCCACTAGTCACCACACAATACACTACTATGGATTCATCCCCGCCTCCATAATGAGAAGGCCATCCATAGCACTCACACTTGTCTTGAGCATTTTAGAGTATCCACTTCAAGTTGTCTATGTACCACGGAAGCATCCAAGAAGTCCAAAAGGACACGCTATTCAATAGATCAATAACCCCAGGGTGTACTTCATCACACACGCCTCACCACTTATCGCCATGTACACGCCATGTACCCAACCTTCAAGCGAAGTTCGGCGAGGGTGTCGCCAAACCGACTAACCACACAAGACTCAGCCAGTTCTATCGCCTATTCGGGTTCCATCCGCAAGGAGATCCGCCGGGTGCGCCACGGCCCCAAACGATTGTGCAGGGTTCCGAGCCCACCATCCGGGTGCCACACACCAGCCACATGTGTTTAGTTCTGTCCTAAGCCCATCGCCGGTGCCACTTGGTAGAAAAATAGCACTACCTACAAACACCTAAACTAGTTGTGACCGGACAGAGATCAAGTTGATTAATAAGTCGAGAGGGCCAAAGACGAACCCAATGTGGTAGTATCGAGTCATTGGACAACATACATAGAACTCAAAGGTTAAGGACGCGGAGACAACCCACCATGTACTCCTACATGGCCTCTCACCGCTATTTTACCAAATCGTGTTCCACACTTCACTCAAAGATCGTAACATATCAGAACACTCCAATTCATTCCCAATGAATCGACACACAACTCTGCAAAGGAAGATGGTAGGAACACAACATGGCTCAATCAACCTACACATGCTAGTGGGTTTCAACTATTTATCGGGCAATGAC
>JAHIAM010014583.1:0-21772 GCA_021605205.1 Aegilops longissima | reverse complement strand
TAGACAAAAACGAGACCCGCTTGAAGACTAACTCAAATTCTCCCTTTGTCATCGAATGACCAAAAGGATCAAACTGAGGACTAACGCCTTGAATAATTTCAAGTTGAAGACGGAGCGCCAAAGATTGTCGGGTTGTTCGTTGAAGTAGGACCAGCAGCAGTTGTCTTCCAAATCTTCATTTTCATCGCAGTCGCGAGATGAGGAATAGGAGCTGGCCACCAAGGAAGGAACTTTGACCTTCTTGAATTTCTTCGGAGGAGGTGCGTATCAACAAATTCTTCCTTGAGTCCCATTGATTGCGCTTCTTCATTGTAGACATGTGAAAGAACAACCAAGCGCTTGAAGTTGCTCTATGAAGGTAGTAGTGGTTTTTCTTCACAAAGATTGTGTGTTGAGGTCAAATTGTAAAGTAGAGTACCAAACCGACGCTTGACCCACTTATGATTATGGATCAACCTTCCGATGAAGACCGAGGAGTAATCAACATCAGTCATCACCCCGGTGCGCCTTGAGGATTTTGCTGATAAAGGGTATTTGCCGCAGAGTCATGTGTAGCGTAGTCATCATTGGTGGAGTAAGATGTCGCTTAAAAACGTCCATCCAATGGACGTAATGCCTTCATCTATCACAGCAGGTAGCCTTCCCTTTTCATCACCGAGGTAATTGGCCGTTGAGGACTTCAATCGGCAAGTAGCTGCAGTGGTTCAAAGTATCGCCCTTTGTAATTCAAGGAAGATCTTGACCGATGAATCTCATAATCCAAGGTGCATAAGGCTTCACCAAAAGGTGACATGGCAATTTTAGCCGTAGTCCTCATGAAGAAATCATGGAAGTTGACGGGAACGCCATGGATGATGTTGAAAGCATATTCTTCATGATGCCAATGACTTCTTCATCGCTCGAAGTCGTGACCTTTGATAGGACTCATAGTCTTCGCTGCCAATCCGATAGACTGCTCGAGGCACATATAATAATTCCTTGACGAGGAATTTGGTCCTGGAGCTTTCTCGGCTTCAGCAGTTTCATCAAAGACTTGCATATAGTGATTTGAAAGTTCCTTTCTTCATATATGACGGCACCATCAAGCGGAGGATCGAGTGGAGGGCACGTAGCAATTCACTTGCCGTGCCTTGTAGTGAGTATTTTCGGTCATCCAATCCAAGACCCATGAATTCACATCTTCAAGATCTCCGTGATATGCAGGTTGCATAGAATCAAGAATTAGCTCTTCATTCCATTGCACGTATATCAAGGCAGTAAGTTTAGAAGACTCAAGTCCGTGAAGAACACCGAGGATCGCTCAAAGCCTGGCAAATGATCTATATCCACATGAGGAATATGAGCATGATCAAGATTTTGTCCTTGTTGAAAAGCACCGAGGAATAGAAGTTGGCTTGACCGGCAGTCCGTAAGCTGCCTTCCTAATTCGCAGTGAATCATAAGGATTATATTCAAGAAGAATACGTGGCTCGGGCGGAAGAAATCTTCAGCCTTGAACTTTGCTTGCTTGTTGAATGGATTCTTTGCTTGGGCAGAGGGGTGTCAAGAGTTTTCATCACCACCGGAATCGTAAGTTCTGGTTCCAAACCTCGAGAATTTCTTTTGGTCCTCAATTCCAGCGTTCTCGAGGATTAGCAACAGTTAGCAGCTTTCATCAAGACTAGTGGCTGGAATTCTCTTCATGCACGTAACCAATGGGTTGATTTTCTTCGTAGTCTATCTGGACAATTCCGCAAGGTGGGAGTGAGGAACTTGTTGAAGGGTGGAAGAGAGGAGTATTGGGATGCTGATTTTCCCAAAAGTCTTCATTGATCAATGGAGGGTGCATCCAATATCCACATCTTCATTTTCACTTCCTCTCAGTACCAGCTGAGGAATTTCATGGTCTCGATGAGGGAATAATCGGGGTTGAAGGGATTGCTTCCCACTTCAATTTCTTCATCAATTTTCTCTCGACGTCAAGGGAGATTGATGTTCTTCATCAGATCCGTTGATCTCATATTCTTCTCCAAAAGGAACTACTTCCTTTGATGGTATGGAGGAAATTGGAATAGAATCAATCTGGTTTTCAATGGAGCTGGTCATAGGTTTTATTTTCTTCGCAGTTGAAGAATCACGACGATTGATGCTTTCTTTTTTCACAGCAGCTCGCTCATGCCTTGGTTTTCTTCACATCAAGTGATGGAAGAATTGAGTTGGAGTTACGCCTGGAGAGCCGAGAATTTGGTGCAGCTTTCTTCAGAGCAAATCGATGCAGCCTCTATCTTGAGTAATTTCTTCAGCGCAACAGATGCAGCTTGCCCGACTTGAGTAGTTTTTCAGCGCACTACTAGTGGTGATAGAGGCAAAGGTGTCCCATGTTTCGGCGAGATGGTGGCTATCGCTTCGTGGGAGTCGAATTTTGACGATCCGATCATTTAACGTATGAGACGCCGCGCCTTAGCAATCGCTAAACCAACTTCCGAGGGTTATTGACCACGCCGAGCACGATCAACCTCGACCACGAGGGCCTGCTTCTCGCGAGCAAACGAAGAACAAGCAAGAACTGAGATTGCAATCTGATATTATGAATATAAGATGAAAGCTTTATTGATCAAGGTGGGGTTCTGTGACGCTTTGTCCGGTCGTTGAACACAAACGGGCACGCAAGTTGCAGCTATGGCGGCGTAACTTTAATCTAAACAAAACCTAAGGTCTAAACGGTGCCCTAAGGGCTGTATATATGGAGGAAGAGGGGGAATTTCGTGGTCTTGGTGGAGGGGTCCCAAATCAACCCTAACTCTTGTTTCCCCACACATACGGACTCTAAAACAGCCTATTCTTAAGTATTTCGAAATTACATGGGTCTGGCTCAATAATAAGGTGACGCAGCACCTAGAATAGCCTCGACGACATTTATGAAGTAGCATCTTGTATATTTCTGTCCAAGGCTTCATGCACCCATTATGGTGGCTTCAAAGTCCCGAAATCATCACTTGTAACTCCGTTTGTTCCTCTTTGCGCATGGCATTATCTCCATGCTTGTTCTTGCTCCAATGTCCATCCTTCTCCAAGCTAGGGCCTTCATTTGTAAGCAAAACAAATGTATCCAATTTAGGCAAAGATCATATTCTCATGAACATTAGAATCATTACCAAGAAACGGAAAGTACCTGGAGCAATTTAATTGGCGCATGCGAGCTCTAGTAATTGGTCCAAAGATATGGCAAGAGGGGATGTGGGTGTAACAATGGTATTGATGTCCCTCATCAAGTGGGTGCCTCACACTTTTCACACGGCTGGGATGGGATCATCAGCCCTGAATCAGATTTTCTTTAGCAGTTGAATCGAGGCTTCACCGAGGAATCTCAAGTTGCATAGGTGCAAAGCAACATTTGTGATTTTCTTCTGCGATCGACTTAATCTGGTCTTGACTACTTGCCAATCAGCATAGTATGTGTCAAGTTCTTGCTGAGGTTTTGAATTTCAGCTTGATTTGGAGGAGTTCCTCGTGTGTCATCTTGACAACGCTTTTCTTCAGAACCTCCTTCCTCGTATTGAGCCTTCTTGATTTCTCACCTCTCAAACTTCCATTTTCTTCAATATGAAGTGAGTCATGCATGATACTTGACTGTGTGTCAAAGGGAAGATCAAAGAGGGGTATTGGGATCATTGTGCCAGAGGTCAATGAAGTCGAGGACTTTCTTCGGATCCAAAGAGCAGTGGTACAGATGTACCCTTGGCTCTAGCGGCTCTAACTTGGCTGTCTCGATGATTTCTTCAAGTTCTTCATCGATGCCTCATCATCGATGGCACGTGACTACAAGCTGTTTCTTCCTTGGCTAGGCCGAGGACCACGCCCAAATTCGTTGCTTTTGTCTTCGCAGCGGTTCGGGCCGTATGAAGAATTGGGGCAGCCGAGAACTTGCGAGATGCTCGAGGCAATTGAGAACCAGCAGTCCTTTGACATGTAGCTAGGTGCACAGGAACCCAAGGTTTGGACTGGAGTGCTTGAGGACTTTGATGGAACAAAGAAAGAAGGTGAGGAATTTGCTTGGATGGTGCTGTCGAGGAACTTGGTCGTGAGGGCTGTATGATGAAGTACTTGGCTTATTAGCAGACTCTTCTTTGTATTGATTTCCCCGGTTTGACCGAGACCTCAAAGGCAGCAAGAAAGGCGCGTAATCCTCATTGAATTTCTTCACTACTTCTTTTGCTTGCTTTTGCCAATTTTGCTTGGCATGCTTAGCCCATTCATCAGGAAAGTCCTCACCGCTGCTTGATGCTAGTGGATCAGTTATTTGGCCAGGTGCCAAAGGAGCTCTTGGGCATGGAGGATTCAAAGCTAATTTCTTCATGTACTTAGGAGTTACATATCTGTATTCCTTCCATTCCCGTGCCCATCTCCGCTCAATCTTCTCAATACGACTTTGCGTTGATTTTTGCTTTCTTCATCCGGCGCAATAGTCGCATATATTTCCTCGTGGATTTCAATGTCTGTCATGACTCTCAGGTTTCTTTCCTCCTTCTCATGGCTTCTTGCCATCCCATTTTCTTCAAGTGAGGAAATTGAACAATTGAGTTCTCTCAAGAAGTGTGCAGTTTTTCATCGCGGAACGCTGCAAATGAGTTAAGTTGATGAGAACCTAGGGATTCAAAGAATGGACATTTGTACCGCGGAATGAGTATAGGTGCAGGAATTTGGAGAGGTCATATGCTTCTCGTAAGGTTTTTCAAGAAGAACAAGTTTGAGGATTTTGACCAGATGAGCTCTTGAAGAATTTAATAAGCCGCTTTGTCTTAGGTTCCAGAGTTGTATAGATCGAGGATCCACACAATTGAGGAATCTTGAAGAAAATCATTGCTTAGAGAAACGAATCAAGAGATTTGAGGTGTTCATATGTGTGAAGATTTGAAGAATAAACACCTTTGAAGAATTTGAAGAAAATTTGAGAATCAAAGTGAGTAATAAAAGTAACTTTTAATTTAATTCCGGTGAAGAACACGTACTTAACCGAGATGAACAGTTGGGAAGTTCGTCTGCTCAGATCTCCCCGCCCTAACTTGGCAGAGGAAATCAGCACACGCACGTATTTCGGAGTGAAGATTTTCCATTTGCCGGCGCGAAAGTATGCGCTCAAGGCGAAGAGGTCAAGGCAAAGAAGCTTTTCTTCACCGGGCGATTTATGGAGAAGCGGCGGTGTTAGGGGTTTTGAGGAGCTCTCGAGCGGAGAGAGGTCGAGCGGAGTAAAAGAGTGAGGAAGGAGAGAGGGGTATTTATAGACACGGTGAAAAAAACGGATCGTCTCAAGATTTAGGACTAACATGCCTCCGACCGCTTCCCCTTTCTCACGACATGTGTCACCCACGCATCGGTAGTGGAGATCGTAAAGTATCATGGGTGAATAGAATAATGCATCGGGATGCGAACGGTTTGAGCGTAAAAGCGAAGGTTTGAATAAGATTTGTTTTAAACTCAAGGTAATTCTTCACCGCTGGCAGGACACGTGAAGAAATTGAACGCAGTTTCAAAGGTAATACACATGAAGAATTTGTGAATGGATTGGGTTGAGTATAGCATAGAGGGAAAGGGTCCGATCACATTCACTTAGCGTAAAAAGCGACTTGAAGAAATAGCCATAAGTGAATGCTGTAGAGGACATAAATCCATATATAGCCAATGAAGAAAGACGACGGAAACAAAGGAAGAATTTGCAAAGTTGAAGAATTTGAAAAACTCAAGAATTTCAAACTGAGGAAAAATTGAAGATTTCAACTTTGGTGGTGGTGTAACCCACCGATAAGAATGATAATTTCAGACACCGCTGCATAATTGTCGAGGGTTCCGAGAATCAAATTCTTCATTAATTTCTTCACACTTAGGTGTTATTCTTCATTGATTGAAGAAAATGTTTCTTTCATGTGTTGCACATCTAAGTCATCAATTTTGCATAAGTGTTAGGATGTGTCCTTTTCAAAGAACATTCAAGATTCTAAGATATTTAGCTCACAATCAAGAACTTGCTAAATCTCATCCAAGGGCTTAGTGAAGATATCAGCTAGCTGTTCTTTAGTCTTCACATGCTCGATGGAGATGTCGCCTTCAACACATGATCACTAAGAAAATGATGACGAATTTGAATGTGCTTGTCTTCGAAAGTGCCGAACTGGGTTGTGAGCAATCTTGATGGCACTCTCATTGTCACAGAGAGAGGCACATTCTTCACGTTGATGCTGTAGTCCTTGAGGGTTTGCTTCATCCATAGTAATTGAGCACAACACGAGCCAGAAAGAATGTATTCAAATTTCGCAGAAGGACAAAGGATACGCAGCTCGCTTTCTTCGAGGACCAATGCACTCAAAGATCGTCCGAGGAAATGACAAGTACCAGACAAGTTGACTTGCGATCCACACGATCACCAAAGATAGTCAGTAGTGTAATATCCAATGAGATCAAAAGTAGAGCCCTTTGGGGTACCATAATCCTAGTGTTGGTGTGTGAGCTAGATATCAAGAATATGCTTACATGCCTTTATGGTGTGATTCTTCTGTAGCTTGAAATCGGGCACATGCAAACACTAAGCATTATATCTGGCCTAGATGCACATAAGTACAATAAAGAACCAATCATGGAGCGTATACCTTGTGATCAAGTCAATACCATTTTCATCAAGGCATAGATGGCCATTTGTGGGCATAGGAATTTGACACCTTTGCAATCTTGCATGCCAATTTCTTCGTGACATCTTTGAGGTATTTCTCCGAGATATGAATATGCTGCAAAAGTTGTTGATTTAATTTGAAGACCTAAGAAGAATTTCAACTCTCCCATCATAGACATTTGATATTCTTCACTCATCATATAGGCAAATTCATCACTATAACGCTGGTCAAGACAGCCAAAGATAATATCACCAACATATTTGGCACACAAACAGTTCACCATCATAAGATTTAGTAAAGAGAGTAGGGTCGAGTGAACTGGTGTGAAGCCATTCTTCACTGTAAGAATTCCTTCAATGTATCATACCACGCCCGAGGGGCTTGCTTGAGGCCATAGAGGGCCTTATTTAGTCCTCAAGACTTTGTCAGATTCTTGGATCTTCAAAACCTGGGGTTGAGCAACATATACTTCTTCCTCAAGCTTACCATTGAGGAATGCACTTTTCACATCCATTTGATATAAAGTGATATTGTGATGGTTAGCGAGATGCTTAGTAATATGCTAATAGACTCAAGTCTAATTCCAGTGCAAAAGTTTCATCTAAATCAATTCTTCAACCTGTGTGTAGCCTTGAGCTACTAGTCGCCTTTATTCCTCACCACAAGACCATTTTCATCTTGCTTGTTGCGATAGATCCACTTTGTGCCAATGATATTATGCTTGCAGGATCCGACGCTCACCGCCTCTTATCGCTGTTGAGCTTTAACCGATGTAATTCTTCTTGCATGGCCCGAATCCACTCCGCCCAGTAAATGCTTCATCTACCTTAGTGGGCTCTGTGGATAGAGACAAAAGCATAGTGCCCACAAAAGTTAGATAAATGTGAAGCTTTTGAGCGAAAGTGAGAGGACCTGGCGCTCAATGTCATCGGCGATCTTGTCAACTTGCACTTCTTTTGCAACGCGAGGATGAGCTGGTTGTCTTCGAGGAATTTGATCATTTTCCTCAAAGACCATTTTCTTCAAAGATTATTGATAGAGGCAAAGGTGTCCCGATGTTTCGGCGAGATGGTGGCTATCGCTTCGTGGGAGTCGATTTTGACGCATCCGATCATTTAACGCGGCGAGACGTCGCTTAGCAATCGCTAAACCAACTTCCGAGGGTTATCGACCACCGAGCACTCGCATCAACTCACTATCGAGGGCCTGTTTCGCGAGCAAACGAAGAACAAGCAAGAAATGAGATTGCAATCTGGATATTGGTAATATAAGATGAAAGCTTTATTGATCAAGGTGGGGTTCTCGGACGCTTTGTCCGGTCGTTGAACACAAACGAAGTACGCCGGTTGCAGCTAAGGCGAACTTTTAATCTAAACAAAACCCAAGGTCTAAACGGGCCCTAAGGGTTGTATATATGGAGGAAGAGGGGGGGGAATTTCGTGTCCCTTGGTGGAGGGGTCCCAAATCAACCCTAACTCTTGTTTCCCACACATACGGACTCAAAACAGCCTATACTTAAGTATTTCGAAATTACATGGGCCTGGCTCAATAATAAGGTGACGAGCACCTAGAATAGCCTATGGACTAATATTATGAAGTGGCATCTTGTATATTTCTGTCCAAGGCCTCATGCACTCATTAGGTGGCTTCAAAGTCCCGAATCATCACTTGTAACTCCGTTTGTTCCCTATGCGCATGCCAACATCTCCATGCTTGAACTTGCTCCAAGGTTCATCTTTCTTGTCCATGGTAGGCCCTTCATTTGTAAGCAAAACAAATGTATCCAATTTAGGCAGCATCATATTCTCATGAACATTAGAATCATACCAAGAAACGAAAGTACCGATAATTCAATTGGATGCGGCGCGAGCTCGAGTAATTGGTCCAAGATGTATAGCAGCAGGGTCAGTGGGTGTAACAATGGTATTGATGTCCTCATCATCCTCCCTTCTTGAAATGAAGTCGCCTCGACGAAGCTCATCTTCCTCACCCAAATAAGGCTTCAAATCTGCAATATTAAAAGTGGACTAACCCCAAAATCAAGGGCAACTCAAGTTTATATGCATTATCATTTATTTTCTAACACCTTAAATGGACCATCAAGACGTGGTATTAGCTTTGATTTGCAAATTAGAAACCTATCTCACGCAAATGTAACCAAACAAGATCTCCAAAAGTAAAGACAACATGTTTTCTACCCTTATCTCCAAAGAAGTTTATATTTAGCATTCATACGCCAATGTTTTCCTTAGTTAACTCATGCATTTTTAAAATCAATTCAGCACGCTCTTTAGCATCAAAATTAACCTTCTCCAAGATGGAAGAGGCAACAAATCAATAGGTGCACGAGGAAGGAAGCCATACACAATTTCAAAAGGGCACATCTTAGTAGTAGAATGCAATGAACGATTATAAGCAAATTCAATATGAGGCAAGCATTCTTCCCACATTTTCTTATTATTCTTCAAAACAGCCCTAAGCATAGTAGACAATGTTCTATTGACTACTTCAGTTTGTCCATCAGCTTTGGGGTGACAAGTAGTACTAAAAAGCAGTTTAGTCCCCAACTTAGCCCATAAACATCTCCAAAAGTGGCTAAGAAATTTAGTATCACGATCTGAAACAATAGTATTTGGCACACCATGCAAGCGTAATAATTTCAAAAAGAACAAATCAGCAACATTAACAGATCATCGCTTTTATGACATGGTATAAAGTGTGCCATTTTTAGAATCTATCCACGACAACAAATATGCTATCCCTCCCTTCTTTGTTCGAGGTAAACCTAAAACAAAGTCCATAGATATATCCTCCCAAGGAACACTAGGCACAGCAAAGGCATATATAAACCATGAGGATTGAGTCGTGACTTAGCTTTTTGACATGTAGTGCAATGAGCCACAAAACGCCAACATCCCGCCTCATCTTTGGCCAAAAGAAATGTGTAGCAAGTATATCCTCCGCCTTCTTCACGCCTCAAAGTGTCCCATTAATCCTCCTCCATGCGCCTCGCAACAAAAAGACTAATGAGCTAGCTAGGTGAATGCATAGCTTGTTAGCACGGAACACAAAACCATCATTAATAATCTAACTTGTTCCATGTTCTTCCCTCTTTACAATTCTGCATTACATCTTTAAAATCAGCATCATGCACATATTGATCTTTGATGGTCTCCAAACCAAATATTTTGAAGTCAAGTTGTGAAAGCATAGTATATCGATTTAGACAAAGCATCAAGAATAACATTTTCTTTACCCTTCTTGTGTTTAATGACATAAGGAAAGTCTCAATGAATTCAACCCATTTAGCATGTCTACGATCATAGTTTAGCTTGACTTTTAATATGTTTCAAAGATTCATGATCGTAATGTATAACAAATTCTTTAATAAATAATGTTGCCATGTCTCTAAAGTCCCAACAAGAGCATATAATCTTTTTGTCATAAGTAGAATAGTTCAGACTAGGCCCACTCAATTTTTCAGTAAAAGTATGCAAACAGGTTTGCCATCTTGTAATAACACACCTCCTAATCCAATTCCACTAGCATCACATTCAAGCTCAAAAGTCTTATTAAAGTCGAAGTTGGAGTAAAGGAGCATGTGTCAACTTATCTTTCAATACCGTGGAAGGCTTCTTCCCGTATGTACCCCAAAACAAAAGGCACATCCTTCTTTGTAAGCTCATTGAGAGGTGCAGCAATGGTGCTAAAGTCTCTCACAAAACGCCTATAGAAACCAGCGAGTCCAAGAAAACTCCTCACCTGTGAGACTGCTTTGGCCTGCGCTAACTCAATAGCTTCAATCTTGGCTTTATCAACTTCAATTCCTGTGGAGTAACAACATAGCCAAGAAAGATACTCGGTCGGTGCAAAAGGTGCACTTCCTAAGGTTACCAAACAAACGCATCACGAGAGCATTAAAACAGCACGAAATGTTCCAAATGTTCTTCCAAAGATTTGCTATAAATCAGTATATCATCAAAGTAAACTACCACAAACGTCCAATGAAAACACGAAAACTTCGCTCATTAATCTCATGAAAGTACTAGGTGCATTAGTTAACCCAAAAGGCATGACTAACCACCATATAATCCAAACTTAGTTTTAAATGCTGTTTTCCATTCATCTCCCAATTTCATGCGAATTTGATGGTATCCACTACACAAATCAACTTTGGAGAATATTGTAGAGCCACTCAATTCATCAAGCATATCATCTAGCCTAGGAATAGGATGACGATAACTAATAGTAATATTATTAATGCCTCTACAATCAACACACATACGCCGACGCACCATCCTTTTTAGGCACTAGTATAATAGGAACAGCACAAGGACTAAGAGATTCGCGATATAACCTTTGTCGAGAGCAGTTCTCGACTTGACGATAATCTCCTTCGCCTCCTCCGGATTGGTAATGTATGGTGCACGGTTGGTAGCGATGCACCGGAATTAAGTCAATTTGATGCTCAACTCTAATAGGTGGTAATCCTGGCACGCCTTGTGGGAAGACGCCAACAACTCCCAGCAAAATGTTAGTGACAAAGTAGGGCAAAGAGGAAGGCACGCCCTAATGAAAATAATGCCTCTTTTGCACACAAAAGCATAGCAAACAGATTTGCTAGAATCTAGCTCATCAATATCAGATTTGGTGGCAAATAAACATGCACTTTTCAGTTTAATTTCAGAAGCAACATTAGATGGTTTATTATTAGGCTTCATTTGTTGCTCAAATTCTTTTGCCACAATCTGATTTTCACTCTTATTTTTCTCCTGCTTTTGCTTTATTAGCTCTATTAATATCATCTTTCAAAATGGAATCAGAGTCATAGGAAGCAAAGTAATATTTTTATCCTTGTGAACAAGAGTATATCGATTGTTTCTACCATGGTGTACAGAATTTTTATCAAATTGCCATGGTCTACCAAGTAATAAGGAACATGCTTGCATAGGTACCACATCACAATCAACATAATCAGCATATGTAGAGATACTAAAATGCACACCTAACAGAGACGTGTTACCTTAACCTTGCCGCTTGTTGAACCATTGGATGTAGTAAGGATGTGGATGTGGTCTTGTGGTGAGAGAAAGCTTCCACCATATCCATGCTAGCCAAGTTGTTGCAGCCCTCCATCTATGATGACGTGAATAGAACGCTCCTTCACAACTCCCTTTGTATGGAACAAGTTATGCCCTGATTTTGCTCACTTGTGTAACCCTGCACACTCAAAACACGTTGAGCAACTAAACATTCATACCTGCCAAGATCTTCAAAGAGCCATGTATTGCGCCTCAAGATCGTAATCATCTCCACCGTGTTCTTCATGTGTAATAAGAGCCAAAGTCTCTTCATCATAGTCACTAGCGCACTCATACCCACCATCCTCAGAGCAATCATCACACGCTGAGATTGGCATTCTTCTCGCAAAATGTCCTCTTCCCTTACAACGATTTATAAATAATATCACTTGTGTGCCCTGTTGACGGCATGGAAGAAGAAGAGCTCGTAGGCCCGGCAGTGTACTCTTGGCGATAGTGGTGGTTGTGCCTGCTTGTATCACGGTTGAGGTGGCAGCCACGGAGGTGCCGTGTAGTAGAACGTGGAAGTAGATGATGCACGGTGTCCATGATGAAGGTCGACCTGCGAAAAGTTAGTCCGCCAAGGCCCTGCCGATCCCCAGACTTCACGCTCAGCTTTACAAGCAAGATAGAATAATCGAGTGATATTATTATAATCCTTGTAGTCTAGAATGGTCTGAATCTCTATTTAATCCACCGTAAAACGCAAGCATAGCTTCATTCTCTCAACAATACCACATCTAATCAAGCCAGCTTTGTAATTCCTGATAATATTCTTTCACCGAATTTTTTCCTTGTCTTAAGCGCTGCAATTTTGAAGTAATTCACGCTGATAATATGGTGGAACCCAACGAGCAACGATAGCAGTTTTCAAAGCAGCCCAAGTAGCTGGAACAGATATAATCTACAATGTTCGCACCACCAAACACATGCAAAGCTAGTGAAAGCACAAACAGCAGCAGGAACACGCCTCCTCGTGATATTGTAAACATGTAAATCGTTGTTCAGGCTTAACTCCCAAGTAAGATATATATCAGAACATATCTACCTCAAATGGTGGAATACTCAATTTCAGTTTAGGGAGATGGTCATGATCTGCACCAAGGGGAGCCCTAACATTGCCATTATTTGCATGTGGACTTACCGGGTGGTTGTGGTGCTGGTGGTTGCACGTAGTTCGGATGTTGATCAACCTCATCCTCGTAAGCTCGACATAATCATCCTCCCCACCGCAGCAGCAGGAGCCACAGTATATCAACAAGAGCACCAAAGAGCTTGGCCAGTCAAGAGGGACACGGAAGCTCAAGGAGGGCTGTTTCACTGATGTGGAGGTAGTCCGTGTTGTTGTAGTAGAGTGCGTTAGGTGCAGCCGGTGGTGGTGGTGGTGGTAGACGCATGAGCAATTCATTAAACTTGTTATCGAGCTTTGTTTCAACGCCTTCTCAATGCCATCTATCTTCTCCATGGCCTCTTCAAATCTATTTAGCACATCGCCCACCTGCCCACTCATCATTTGTTGAAACTTATCATGTAGCGCTTTGTTTGTCATGTTCTCCCAGTCACTCGCCGGCTTGTGATCCTGCCATGGTTAGCAGCAATAGAAACACACAAGAATATGATTCGACAGACTACTAGGAAGTGGTGGTGATGGTGTGGTGGATACCACAAACCACGTGCAAATCTCAAATTCTTACCAGTTCTACCCAAAGAAAGCGTGATCGGCAACCGATGTAGTCAAAACTCTCAAAGCTTGATAGAGCGATTACTGTGGAGAGTCAAACGCACGATGTAGATGTATGGAGCTGGGAAGGCTTATAATATGGTAGCAAAAAGGTTAGCAATAATCAATTCAGAGATGCAAAGTTGAATAAACGCTCAACGACAGAGACTGCGGTTGGTCCTAGGCTAGACCGTGCTAGAGACGCGAGCCCAGAACACTAACCAAATCACGGTGGCACGTGAACAAGGGAAAAGCACACTGGAAATTTTTTTCGCTTTTTGCGCTTTTTTTTTATGCGCGTTTTTTTTTTTTGCGAAAATCACTATAATGGCGAGTGTCTCAAAACTCTTCCTGTGTCAAACCGACAGATGGGCACGTAAATTTTTTCGACCAAATTTTTTTTCGATCGCCTCGACCCAAAACCGAAACGGGTCAAAAAACTTTCTACAACGGCGATCGTCCTCAATACACTTAGAAACACCTAAAATAGGATAGCCGAAAATTATTTGACAAGTGCGCCGAAAAATTTTGGCCTAAACGAGGGTGGTTTCAGACTTTTTTTTTTTTCCAAACCTCACTCCGCAAGGAAACACGAATCGAAACTAGATGGATCTCAAAACAACCCTAATATGCAAGGAACTCGGATTGGTGGTGGATATATGGTGGTGGATATATGGCATGCGGTGGTGGTATATGGATATGGATTCAGAAGCGTGGCGGATAAGCAATGGTGGAAGATGGCAAGGCGATGATGATGAAAGCGGGCGCACGTGGACAACTTATGACCGTAACTCAAACTCTAAAAGACTAGACTCTAAGACCAAAGAATTGACACTTATTTATGCAACCGCAAATTCAACAAAGCAAACCTAAAAAGATTATGCAAAGGCTCGATTGGTTCGATATGATGAACTAACCCTAATTTTTTTGTGGCTTTTTCGTGGACTATAGGTATGAAGAACAGACCGATCTAAACTACGGAAAATCAGAAAATCTCACCGAGCAACCTCGAAAATCTGATACCACTTGATAGAGGCAAAGGTGTCCCGGATGTTTCGCTGAGATGGTGGCTATCGCTTCGTGGGAGTCGACTTGACGATCCGACCATTTAACGCGGCGAGACGTCGCGCTTTAGCAATCGCTAAACCAACTTCCGAGGGTTATTGACCACGCCGGAGCACGATCAACTGACCACGAGGGCCTGTTTCCCGCGAGCAAACGAAGAACAAGCAAGAAACTGAGATTGCAATCTGGATATTGCGAATATAAGATGAAAGCTTTATTGATCAAGGTGGGGTTCTGTGACGCTTTGTCCGTCGTTGAACACAAACGGCACGCTAAGTTGCAGCTAAGGCGTAACTTTAATCTAAACAAAACCCAAGGTCTAAACGGGCCCTAAGGGCTGTATATATGGAGGAAGAGGGGGAATTTTGTGGCCCTTGGTGGAGGGGTCCAAATCAACCCTAACTCTTGTTTCCACACATACGGACTCTAAAACAGCCTATACTTAAGTATTTCTGAAATTACATGGGTCTGGCCCAATAATAAGGTGACGAAAGACCTAGAATAGCCTATGGACTAATATTATGAAGTGGCATCTTGTATATTTCTGTCCAAGGCCTCATGCACTCATTAGGGTGGCTTCAAAGTCCCGAATCGCCACTTGTAACTCCGTTTGTTCTCTTGCGCATGCCAACATCTCCATGCTTGAACTTGCTCCAAGGTTCATCTTTCTTGTCCATGGTAGGCCCTTCATTTGTAAGCAAAACAAATGTATCCAATTTAGGCAGCATCATATTCTCATGAACATTAGAATCGCTACCAAGAAACGAAAGTACCGATAATTCAATTGGCATGCGCGAGCTCTAGTAATTGGTCCAAGATGTATAGCAAACAGCTGTGGGTGTAACAATGGTATTGATGTCCTCATCAATTATCTTCAGTGCATCACCGACGCTCTTCGCATATGTGAATGAATTCTTCAGAGTTTCTTCAAGAGGGAATGACATCCTCGGGTTTTGAACCTGATAGAACTCAAAGTGTCGGGTTCGCCTAACACGTATGTAGGTGCCTCTTTGCAGCCATTAGTTTGATCGAATCACATCTACAAAAGGTCAACAATCTTGTGAAGTGCGATGTTGAAGACTCAGAGGTGTGCGAGTCCTTCCAGAATCAAGCATAAACCCTCATGTGCTTTCTGCAAATTTAGAGGTGGTGAGGATCTCTAATCCAGCATTTAGCAATCAAGACTTTGAAATAACTTACATTGGGTTTCTTGTCATGAGGAGCTCATAGGCAGTCTTCTTGAAGAATTTGTGAAGATATACTGTTGATGATGTGGCACGCAGCAGGTCAATTGCTTCAATCCAAAAACGACTAGGCGCTTTGTATTCATCAAGCATAGTGCAGCCATCTCAACCAGAGTTCTGCTCTTGCGCCCACGACGCCATTTTGCCGAGGAGTATAGGGAGCAGATAACTCATGAGTAATACCAAGTTCATCAAGATAATCCTCAAGTCCAGAATTCTGGACTCGGCCCATTGTCACTCCTCGATGTGCTTGATCTTCACACCAAAGTTGGTTGAAGCCTCGAGGAAAATCGCTTGAAGATTTCCGCACTTGGTTTTTGTAAGTAACAATGTGTACCCATGTGTAGCGAGAGTAATCATCAACAATAACAAAGCCATATAGTGATGCTTCATTAACTACAAATGAGTAATGATTGGGACCAAAGAGGTCCATGTGAAGCAATTCAAGGACGAGTAGTGGTCATGATAGTCTTTGCTGGATGCTTGGCCTTGGTCATTTTTCCAGCTTCACAGTTCGTGATAAGTGATCCTTGAGGAATTTGACATTCTCAATGCCAATGACATGCTTCTTCTTTCAAGCGCAGCAAATTCCTCATGCCTCGCGTGACCAAGTCGTCGATGCCATAGCCAGCCTTCAAGCTTTTGCAAGTAAGCACACATTGGTTGTGGACCGTAGAGAAGTCAACAATATACAAGTCTCCTCTCCTAAAGCCTTCAAAGACTTTGGAATTGTCAGCCCATAATCACAACACAACGACATTTCTGCCAAAGATAACTACCATATCAAGATCACAAAGCATTGAGACCCATATGAGGTTATATCCTAAAGACTCAATAAGCATGACTTTGTCCATGTGCATGTCCTTAGAGATAGCAACCTTACCAAGTCCCAATACCCACTTTTGCCTTTGTCAAGAAAGATGATATGCTTCAGATGTGACGGTGATAAGGGAGCATCCATCAATAGATTCTTGTCACCAAATATGTGATTTGTACATCCACTATCGAGAACCCACTCATGGCTTTGGGTTGATCATCCTTAGCACCTTTTGCCATGAAGCAATAGGTGGGAGCGAGTCATCATTTTCCTCATCAGTTTGTTTCATGAGTCCGCTTTTCAAGGTTGAAGATGGACTTGTTAACATAAGCAAAGGGCAAGAGCTAGACTAGCCACACCAGATTCGGATTCTTCTCTTCTCCTCTTCCTCATTTTCCCTCGATTCATTCAGAGTCCATTTCCTCGCCAATGAATGCCCGAGTTTTTGAGCTGTTTCTTCAGAGAAGAAGGCTTTGAGGATTTTGACGATGAAGATTTTGATGATTTCTTCTTCTTCTTCACGCCATCGTAATCCGTAATCCTTGTGTTTCTTCTTTCTTAATTCCTTTTCCCATCGAGGACAATCTTGGATATAGTGACCAGGTTTCTTGCATTTGTGGCAAAGTCTTCGCTTATAGTCACTAGATGAGGAATCACCGCTTTCGAGGATTTTCCAAAACGACTCACGCCTTTGTGAATTTCTGAATTTCTTCACAGAGCAAAGGTTAGCTCTCGCCAAATTTTTTTTTTCAGATCTCCAAGGCTACTACAGAGTCTTCACTTCGTGATTCAGACACAGCCTAACCTTCGTGGCATGTGTTTTTCCATAGCCGAACCATAGAGATCTCTTTTTCAAAGAAGTCGAACTCGTGAGTATTTAGCCTTCGAGGATATCAGCAGGATCAAGAGACTTGTAGTCGACCGTTTCTGTATCATCGCTGCCGAGTGTCAAATGAGGAATCAAGGATCTTAGTAATTTCTTCACCACCTCATGGTCGGTGATGTCAAAGGGCACCCAAAGGCTTGAAGCTCATTTGAGATGTCATGAGGCGATCAAGGTTTGTTGAACATTTTCATTGTCGAGTCTTTTGAAGCGGTTGAAGAGATTCAAGAACATCAACTCGAGAGTCACGCTGAGTTGAAACACCTTCATTTACTTTGGACAATCTCATGCCCCATGAGTTTGGCAGATTCCAAAGCACTCACTCTTCCATATCGATTTTGCTCGATGGCTACATATGATATTCTTCGCTGAGAATCAAGTTGCTTGAATCTCTTTCACATCAGATCATTCAGAGAGGGTGTGACCGAGGAAACACCTTTGTCACAACATACCGTAGATCGTTGTCAATTGCTTCAAGATGCATTCGTGATTTTGTTCTTCCAAAGAGGGGTAGTCCGTCCCATCAAGGTAGGACACCCGCACGAGAGACCTTGATCATACCAAGCGGCCGACATAACTAAAACTCCGTGTGGTTAAACTAAATCACACGTAACAAGGGAGTACCTTTGCTCGATACCAATTGAAAGTGCTATATCACTAGAGGGGGGGTGAATAGGCCATTTTAGAGAATGTTACAAATTCTTCAATCGAGGAATTTGTTGTGAGGAAATTCTTAGCTAAGAAATACATGCAGCGGAATAAGTACTCGTAGTAAGTATAACAGATTACAAGCCTAGTCATCATGATGAAATGGAGACAATCACAGTATGTAAAGCGAATCACAGGATAACACAAGATGAAGATAAACAGATCAAGAAATTGAATCGAGGAAATTGAGAAAGTTCACCAAAGTCTTCAAACACAGATATGAACAAACACTCAACACAAAGAATGAGGAAATGAAAGGGTTGAGGAAATAGAACCAGTTAGGGTTGGTGAAGACTATGATTTGTAGACCAGTTCCAACTGCCTCGGCCTTGTACGCCCTGTTGGAGCGGCCGAGTATTTAAACTCGAGGACGCAGTCCTTGACACCTAACATCGAGCACGCAGCTCAGACACCAAGTCCTCACCGATTCTCCTTGAACTAAGGTCACGCAGACTGGCCCAATCACTGTGGTAAGTCTTCAGCGATTTCCAAACCTTCACATACTTGGTCACTTTTGGCGATCCACAATTCCTCTTGATGTTTCTAGACCGTGACGCCTAACCGTCTGAAGAAGCACAGCCTTCAAAGGTAAAAAGCGCTTTGATCCACGCAGGATCAATTTCTTCAGTGATGCTCAATCACTTTGTTTGTTGGGGTTTGGTTTTTGGGTTTTTCTCACTTTTGGGTTTTTCCTCACTTGATGATTTTCACCAAAGTCCTCGTGAGGATGGGTTGCTCTCAAATGACAAGTGTCAAGTTCTTCGGGAGCAGCCAACCAACTAGTGGTTGGGCGGCTATTTATAGCCTAGGAGCAGCCCGACATGATAAGACATAAATGCCCTTCAATGATATGACCGTTAGGTGATGTAGGGCTGAACCCCACGTGGACGATCTTTCACGTTGGAGCGGATCCTACGGGGAATCAATACGAAGAACGAGCGGAAGAACACGAGGAAATCACGGGAGGAACGAGGGAAAACACTCAACCAACAAGGAATCGGGTCACACAAATGCTAGATCAAAGAACACAAAGGAGATACATGATTCAAGGTCAACAGTTGACGATACAAACGGTAGCCGTTTTCCTCCGTGAGGAGGTCTTGATGGGGCCACCAAGAGGGGGTCTTTGAATCCATGGTGATCTTCTCCAAGAGGGGCCGCGTCTCTCTCTCGCCGAGTAGATCCGTATGGATGAGCCAAGCTCATCTAATGAGCTAAATCAACGCTAACCCTAACTAGGAGGAGGTGGAGGAGTATATAGTGCTAAGCCACGAAGGGGTAAGTGAGGCGTAAGGGGCACACGGCTCGCCCAATACACCGCAGGCATGTATTGGGTAGCGGTAGTATCGTCTCTTCCAGGTAGTACCGCTTGAGGCACGCAAGCGTAGTACTGCTTATGATGGGCGGTAGTATCGCCTGGAGCTGCTCAACTCCAAGTTTGTCTGACTTTATGGAAGTGGAGGATGTAGAGCGGTAGTGCTTTGTGATGATAAGCTGTAGTACCACTGGGCTCTGGGCGGTAGTACCGCTTGCTCCCAGCCTTCTTCTTCCTCTCTCTTCCATGCTTGGCCTTGGTCCTGGATCCTCCATGGTCGCCTCCAGCTGTACCTGAGTGTATGCAAGGTCCATGCATGAGGTAGTAGCCATGTCTCACATGTGGAAAGTGACGGTTCAAGAGGAGTGAGTTCACCTTGTGCCCTATGGCGATGGTCGAGGTCTCGCCATATGTCCTCTTGGGGCTTGAGAGTAGTTGAGGTACATGGGGATGAACGTAGGATGCTCCGTGATCATCTCCCTCCTTGGGAAAGATCCGACTGGATCGTGATCCTCATCACCATGGAAACGTGTTGTCGAGACGGACAATGCCTCATGTTGTGGCAAGAGGAAACCGGAAGGTGCATCCAATAAGTCCGAAGCGCCTCAATGTAAAGGTCCATAGAGCCAATCTCCAATGTCGATCCTCCGCTCATGGTATGATGTATCATGCGCATAACAAGAAGGAAACAACAATGAAAGAATGACCCATCCAATATGCGCTTTGAGGATGGCTCAAAGGGAAGGAGTTCACCTCAAGAAAGTTCCCAAAGATGTTGAGTCATGACATCATGTATGTCTTCACATATCCAATATGTCGATAACGGCACGCCTTGTGAAACCTCCAAAATGAAAGAACATGACAAACACTCCTGAAAACAAATGAGGTTAGCAGAAATGCAAAACCTATCATTCGGGAGTGGTAAGATACCCAACAAGTGTATGCATCATGCCCATCATAAGAAAGTACAAGGATGCTTCATAGTATGGAGGCATATGGATGCAAGAACAACCAAATGTAATAGGCGAATCAAACAAGCATGCATCACAAGTAATATGTCAAAGTCTCCAATATCAATAAGTAGAGTATGGTTGCACTCAATACAAGTGGATAAGTGAAAGAGGCAACTAATGGACACAAGAGACAATGATCAAGATATATCATGAGAGGCATGAGTATATATGTCATCAACCCAAGAAAGCAAGTGATAGTGGAACATGGGTGATGCAACATAGCAAGCAATCATAGCGATCAAGTCAAGCAAGCTAGTAAAAGTAAGATGCAACATACTAGAAGGAATTGTATAAGCATGTCATGTGTGCAAATAGTGGGCATGAGTAAATCACATGACATAGCACAAACATGAAAGCAAGATATGAGGACACAACAGCATGAATGTCTTCTGGCGAGGAGCCATATGTAAATAGCAATGGATCATCATGACTCTCCCAACACAACAAGCATCAATAGCATGGGGCACATGATAAACATGGCAGCAGCAACAAGGATTCACCAAGCATGCAAATACACATAGGAGTAACGAATGGTGAATCATGGGTATATGCAAGCAAGGGCATGGGCAATTGCATGGCAAAGGCATAGAAGCAAGCATAACATGCAAAGGAACACGAGAATGGGTATAAGGTAACAAGTGGTAATAGCCCAAAGCAAAAGAGAGCAAGTAGAAGAGATGCTGAGTCCCGTTAAAAGGAATGGTGGGAATGAAAGTCCACGTGATCCCAAGTCATCGCTGTTTCAAGAGCTCGTCATAACTCATGGGATTGAGATGTTGACGAGCGTATGTGGGCACCTACACACAAACAAAAGACAAAGAGAAAATGTGTGTGCATGGTAGATGTACACATCATCCATCGCGATGACGACGCATGTGCTCGGTTAGCACAAAATATCCAATGCTCAAATAAATGAGATGCATGATATTGAAACATGTCATCCATCATGATAGGTTTGTTATTATGTATGGCATAATGGAGACTCAAATTGTGAATGCATCATGAGCAATATCTAGAGCATTGTTATTCATGGAATGCATATGGTGCAAGCAATCATGGCAATCATGCAAAGGGTGGATGAATCAAAATCTCCAAACATGTATGAGGGAAACTATGGGGTCTCCTCATGAGCAAGAGTAGAAATATCATGGAGAATATTGACAACATCCACAAACAATGCATATTTGGGGACAATGTGATCATGGCATGGAATAGTAGATGAATTGCATAAATCATGTAAAGGAAGAATGGCAATATCATCACAAGAGAAGCTAAAAGCCAATGA
>JAHIAM010014582.1:0-19731 GCA_021605205.1 Aegilops longissima | reverse complement strand
AATTTTGATATGTAAAACTATTCTTAGTTGTTGCTTGATGTAGGAAAACATTGGTTGGATTTCTTCAGTTTTATTTGGGTTTTGATTCGCTTGTTTTGTGTGTTATGTTAGCATGCTATTATGTTAAGTGATCATATGCTATATGCTTATTATGATTGTTGTTTGCCTCGGTAGAATTTCCGGAGTGCAAAGCTTTTACCACGAGTCCCTAGCTTTCAAGATCGCCCGGAAGGCAAGTCATTGATCATGTTTTCTTTACAATACCTATGATTTTATTGCATTGAATTATACCTCCCACCATGCATGGAAGGTGAATTTGAAGTTATGTTCTTGAGTAGTATCAGAGGTAATGAACCCAACCCTTGTTACCATTGCCCGGGACGGGGTAGTTTATTTTTGCTATGCTCAGAACGGATTGGTTGGTGAATCATAAGGAGATGTGAGAGTCAAGATGATGACAACCCCATGACTTCAAGCAACAAGATGGACTTAAAATTCACATGGGTGGAGGATTTGTTGACGGGCACCCGAGAACCCATGGTTGGCCGATGCATGGAGAAGGCCATGACATTATGGAAAGCTTCACCCAGCCACAAAGAGACGGATATACCCCATTGACCGGAAGTTACTCAGCCGCAAGCCATTATGGGCTCGCTTGGTCAACCTTAGTTGTGACTCGGGACGGTGCACGAGATGTAGAAGAACTAGGATTGATGGTGCCCAAGGGGAGGAACTTTCTAAGACCCTGTTGTCTCCGCCTTCAAACACCATGAAGTGCTAAGAAAAAGGAGGGAACGATTTCGGGTAAAGGAAACCTCTACGAGAAAAGATCTAATCGATTAGTCGTGTCCCTTACGACAATTTGAGCCTCGAACTTGGAAGTATTTCGAAATCTCAACAAAAGTAATAAATTAATTGAGGGGTTATTATTTAATAAATTGGGAATGAGACATTGGTTCGGAACCATCTCAATAACTACCAAAATTTTGTAGTATTTGCAAACAAGTCCACTGTTGGGAAAACTGTTTTCGAAAACAATGAAACTTAGACCCCCGTACCAAATTGCATATAGTGTTAGTAATTTTATTGTTGTTCTCTTCATGATTTGCCAAAATATTCAAAATGTGATTTCCGGCTGCAACGCCTTATGTTGCAGGATTATTCCGATCGAGGAGGCTACGATCCGCCCAATTGCCCTATGGAGTCGATGGACTTTATTCTTCACGCCGCATCTTTATTTAGTTTATTTCTCATGAGTTCCTTCCAATTTATTCTATTGTAATAAAGACTGATATGAGAATTGTGTAATAAATTCAGGTGGATTGAACTTTGATTATTTCATCAATGTACCGGGGCCAAAGATGATCTTGGGATGGGATACGTAGACTTGACCGATTTTGGGTCGGGCCCATAAGTACTTGGGGTTCCACCCCAAGAGGGAAAGAAGTATATATTAAATAATTAGAGTAATATATAATATAAAAAATATAAAGTTAAAAGACAGAATTAACTCATGTCATAGCGCTATAGCATGCTAACCAGCCCAAAGACATTTTTGTTTAGACCATGCCGAGATATATCTCCATGTCACTCTTATATATCTCCATTCCTTAAATATTTGTCTTTTTCAGATTTCAATGGACTACCAATACATGTGTATGTAGACATATTTTAGAGTGTAGATTCACCATTTTGTTCGATGTCTTTTTCGGAAGGGCCGATTTGTCCTTGATTTATTTATGAGGTATCCAGATGGCACCGCACCGCCAAGAAAAGAGGGTAACATCAAAATTATGGACTACTTTTTGAGTATGTTGGTAAGGTCCCATAGTCACTTGTTGAAATCTCTAAAGAAATCCCTCCATCCGGAAATAGTTTTAGATACATTCTTTTTATCCATTTTGATGACAAGTATTTTCATGGAGGGAGAAAAGAGTTCGTGATGATGGTGTTTATCTTGCAATATAGGCCATCGGATTTATATTAACGGATAAAAGAAACTATGGCAATTTTGCAAAAATATACCCACACGCCTCCACGTCGAAATAAGGCCTTCCTCGCTCAACCTTTTCTCTCACAAGATAAACTATCATACAAATGCATTTGATGTTCCGCAACGCACGGGCAGCTAGCTAATTTTTTTAAACTAGTTGCTCGATAATTGGGTTGAAGTGATATATTTTATGTCTCCTAATGATTTAAGATTTACTAGTAGTAACAAAGAAAAGGTTGCCTTGTTAATTACCGAAAACAGGGTGAAAACTATCACATGAGGCCGGTAAAAACAAGGCACACTGGTTCACCCACCCACTACAAGGGCCGGAGAAGTCTACATATCGAGGGGGCTACCGAGCGAGGCACCGACACAATGTTTGAGAGAGAAACCAATTGATGATTATGATCAGATCGAGTTGTCACCCCACAGCTGCATTGTTAGGGGGGGGAGAGAAAGACGACGAGAGGGCGTAGGCAAGAGGCCAACTAGCGGGGTGTGTGTGTGTGTTTGAAAGAGGAGTAGATAGATTATTATCAAGATCGATGCATTTCTCCTTCGGTGCCGGGGTGTGTGTATGTTTGGAGAGAAGCCGACGATAGATTAGTATCAAGATCGAGGTGTCACCCTATCCGCCGGTGTTAAAGTGGGTGTGAGGAGTCCGATTAGGGGTGTCCGGAAGCCAATATCACCGCTGGCGGACTCTTGACTATGAAGATACAAGATTGAAGACTTCGCCCCGGTCCGGATGGGACTTTCCTGCGGAAGGCATGCTTGGCGGGATATGTAGATCTCCTACCATTGTAACCGACTGTAACCCTAACCCTATCTGGTGTCTATATAAACCGAGGGTTTTAGTCCGGGATAACAACAATCATACCATATAGTTTAGGTTTAGCCCTCCGATCTCGGGTAGATCCACTTGTACTACCCATATCATCAATATTAATCAAGCAGAGTAGGGTTTACCCCCTCGAGAGGGCCCAACCTGGGTAAAACATCGTGTCCCTTGTCCCTGTTACCATCCGCCTAGACGACAGCCGGGACCCCCCAGATCTTTTCGGTTTTGACACCGATAGGGTGTGTGTGGGGGGGGGACACTCACATATTCTACTCTTATAAAAAAAGAGTTGGTGATGATGGTGTTCCCCATCCTGCAATATAGGCCATCCGATTTATATCCATGCAGAAGGAAACTATGGCAATTTTGCAAAAGATACCCACACCCCTCTCCGGATTTGAAATAAGGCATTCCTCCTTATCCTTTTCTCCCACAGATAAACTTCTCATACAAATGCATCTTGATGTTCCGCAACGATGGGCATCTTGCTAGTAGGGAGAAGGAGTTTTGGTGAACATATCTAGCTATATTAAGGGATAGGTAGATAGAATATGTGTGAGAGAAATTATTATACTTTGAGACATTAGTGGCTGTGGGTGGGCGGAATTAAAGGGTGGGCAGTTAGACATAGAGAGGTGTGTTTCGGTGAGAGACTTGTAGAAAGGTAGAAAGACGAATTTAACTCGACGGAGGGAGAGAAATACAAGGGCGATTGATTCCGATGCCCACATGGAAATGAGATATTATGCGCAAGAGAGATTGCACAATTCATTCACGATCACTATCTAGCATCGTGACGGCATCGCTAACATAAGTCAATATCTACTTCGATCGGGCCAAAGGTACAAATCGATTCAACGCTATAAAGATTGGACACTCCATATCACATTTTTTTCTATTTAAATAAACCTTTTCAGTTGTGCATGCCAAAGTTATAGTGATGTTTCTTCAAACAACCAATGTAGCTATCGTATATGCACCATTGTTACCTTGCATTCAAATTCATTAGTCTTGGATGATTTAAGTTTCTATTTTGAAGTAATATATGTAATATTCAATATGAATTCAACGGGTACGCAATTTATGAAACGGAGGCTATGTAATCATATGAGGTAACACTTTAAGTAGCTGACTACAATATCCATTTTTTTGTGCGCTTACACTAACACGCCAATGCATTATGTTTAAAGTAAATAACCAATGGCACTAAATTATCTATTTACACGAGAAATACATAGGCTGAGCGCTTGATCCCTTTTTTTGTGAACCGCCATACACCCCGACGATTGGCATGGTGAACGCCCAAGTTATCGATCATCCCAGTTATTGTCTTTTTTCCGGGTGGACTTACACCGATTAATCCCGGACCGCGTCTCCGGTACACGCCTAGCATGACCTTCCCGCTAACACGGTCCAAAATTAGTTGAAGTGGATGAACGGTCCGCCTTGCAAAATCTCCGCCTCCTTCTAAAATTTCAGCCACCTTAGTCTTTAGCATGCGAAATCCCTTTGTCCTTGGTGCACGGGAGACCAACAGCTACAATACCTCATCTACATGATAGGTCGGGCTGCTGGTAACTTCCGCCCCCACTACACGGCACCCCCATTTCTCTCCTCCCAAAAACGACTAACTCCACAAAGACCAGAAAGCATCTTACATCACGCCGTCTGATTTCATCGCCTCTTTCTCCTCCCTCTCAAACCCTAGATCGCTCATCCACCGCGCATTATAGCTCCATTCACTACCAAGGCATCCACTCGCCGGACCGCTCACGCAGATCTACCCTCCCACCTCCCCTAGAAACAAGTAGACTGCTTCATCCACCACTGCATCACAACCCATTCAAGCCGGTTTTGTCCACGGCGCCGGATTCCGCTTCGCCGGTATTTCGCTAACCGCCAGCAGACCGCAGCGGCTCATTCACTTCCCCACCGAGACGCTGTCCACACCCCCGAGCCGCCCCATCGACGCCCCGCCGACGCACTGATCCTTTCGCCGACTCTTCTCAACCCTACTGCTCGCCGACACCTTCTCAACCCTACCGGAGTAGCTTCACCTATACCATTCTCAACCCATCAATTGCCAACTCACAAGTCCACGGCCTCGATCCGCTTCTCGCACCTCATCCAACCCACGGAGAAGCTTCGCCACACCATGGCCGCAGATCCGCATCGTCGACACCACCCTTAACCCAACCACCGGAGCAGCTTCGATGCCCCGCCCACGGCCGCAGATCCGCATCGCCGACACCATCCTTAACCCAACCACCGAGCAGCTTCGATGCCCCGCCCACGCCGCATCCGATCGTCGACACCATCCTTAACCCAACCACCGAGTAGCTTCGACGCCTTGTCCACGGCCGTCAGATCCGGCCATCGACACCATCTCTAACCCAACCACGGAGCAGCTTCACCTACACCCTCGCCCACGCCATAGATCCGCTTTTGCCCACACCATAGTCCACCCTACCGAGCCGCTTCCACAAACACCCTACTGACGGTTCTAGATCTCCTCATCGGACTCGATACCAACAGTTATCACCTCGACATTTCTAACCTGATTCCCACCGTCGAGAGATGCCAACACCGCCACTTACCTAGGTAATTTTCACACCTTTAAACTCATCCAGATCACCGCCCAATGTACTTCAAATATACTAACCGCTGTTACCACAATTGCAGCCGCAAAACTACAAGGACGATGTTTCTTCCGGATCTAACAGCTTGGCCAACCAAGATCCTGGACTGAGGCATTGCTATGATCTTGTAAGCCGCTTCTCTTGTATTGTTCTCAGGTGCTAGGATTTTCAATCAGAATCCCTTTGTGCGCATAATGATTTCTACTACCGGTTGCTAAATTAGATATGTAGATGTCATACATGATACTACCTCGCACTGCTCCTAAATATAAGTCTTTCTAGAGATTCCACTATAGGCTACATACGGAGCAAAATGAGTGAATCTACACCTAAAATGCATCTATATACATCTATATGTGGTCCACACCGAATCTCTACAAAGACATATATTTAGGAACAAGACATTACACAAAATCGTAGGTGGTATGTAGGAATTCCAGCACTACATTAGGCTCCCTTAGAGTGCCTGCTAGTCCAGCATACGTAGTCATGGCTAGTTTATATGGCATAACAATCGTTAATTGGTGGTTTAAATATGCAAGGGGTGCAATGTAGTATCATGTAGAGATGTCTCAAATTAGCCGTACACTTGCGTATTGGTTACACAATGAAAAGTACAAGATGTATGTGGCAATTTCATGGAACATCGCAAAAAGGAGAGGCAGCGGTGAGCCTATACAGTTATGGTACGCCACTCCTCCATTGCAATCATGACATGTTATTTGTATGCCAGTTTATTAGCCAAGTTTCTTAGAGTTATCCTAAGAAAATAAGAACTGTGAATATAAGCTCCATGTAATAAGCCAACCAGTTCTTTTCATTATGCTTTCAGCTTATCTTTGGTATGATCTGGGAAGTCTAGATTGCATATATATTTTTCATTTTGCTGCCCATATGGAAATTAATTTGACTTGCAAACATAAAAATTGAACCCAAGGCAGGAATTAATATGATAGGAAAATGACCATCACTATTTGCTCAAAATGCAAATACAAAGATACCATCTACTTGGCACAATCTACTTTGGTCAATGTTTTCCATAGAGATCCAATTGCCTAATTTAAACGAAGAACGATGACCCACATTTAAATGAAGAACAATTATTTATTGAAATCGATGGTCCAAGTGGCTGGTTATTATCGTATAGCAAAGACCACCGAAAGCATCATATAGTAGCAAGAGCTCATAGCAACTCATCATACAGTACAGAACAGAATTCATCTATATACCAGTCAGCTCATAGCAATTCATCATATAGCAGCAGCGTACAGCTCATAGCACCATCATATAGCAGCAGGAGCAGCTCATAGCACCATCATAGCAGCAGCAGGAGCAGCTTGTAGCAACTCATCATATAGCAGCAGCAGACTCATAGCACCATCATATAGCAAAGCAGCAGCTCATAGCAACTCATCATACACAGCAAATCTCAGCAATTCATCATATAGCAGCAGCAGGAGCAGCTCATAGCAATGCATCATAGCAAAGCAGAAGCAGCTCATAGCAATTCATCGATAGTGGATCAATGAAAATTTGGCAAAAAATCAGAGGAGATCCTCACCTTGTTGGATGAGCTCATCCTTCAAAAGACCTCAAGGCCATGGCCTCGGGAGGAGGGCGGGGTGCCTTCCAGCAGGTGGCATCACCAGAGTTGTGCAAGACTCACGGAGTAGTGCTGGACTTAACCACTGGAGCGGCACTGGAGACCATGAGAATGAGGGGCGGCGCCGAGGGAGGAGCAGCCAGGAGATTTGCCTACCCGCCGCCATGTAACCTAGTGACATAGCATCGCCGAGGACCAGGCCAGATGGGACCAAGCATGACAATACCGGAGGAACCCTAGTGCTCAAAGGGGGATCGAGGTAGAGGGAGGGGGAGGAGATGCAAGTGTGGCAATGAATGCTTGTGGTTTGTTTTACTTGAGGGTCGTGTGACACTGGGCGCCAGCATTGCATTTTGAGTGTAATATAGGCATAACAATGAGTCATTTACTATTCCCTCCCTTCAATTTTAGTGAGGTTCTCCCAAAACACCCTCCAAAGTAAATTAATTAGCTTCCAAGCCCATAACTCAAAAATGACTTTTACATCTTTATGGCTTATTTTGACAATATGCTCCAAAAGGCGGAATCGAACTGCCCTTAACCCGCAATTCAATTGTGCGTAATGATGAATCACTCCTCCCGCTTATCTGTATATTTAGGCATCATCATACATGGCATAACCTAATATGTGCATTCCATTGTAGAATCTGAATATGCAATGTTTATGTTAGTTCACACGCTGTGATGTTTCAATGCCCCAATCTGGTCACCAAGTGATGGTCTTTAAGCATCCTTTCTTGTTTTTCTTGATATGTAAGATTTGCTCACACATCTGCTCAATTGCTTGTTTGCATCAGCCAACCATACTAGGACTGTTTGCTTTGATTACTTGTCGTTTTGACCAACACTCTAATGTAGCTTGTCAATGATTTAAACACTATGCTGTAGTGGGGCCTTTGTCTAACTCATAGGTGACATAAAGGTTTGGCTGCATAACTACAGAGGCTCCAAGAGTACCTCGAGATCCAGTTCAAGGTATGCCTAGTTTTACATAGTGCATAGTAAATGCTCATTTCATTGTGTGCAAGTGCAAGAGATGCGCATGTTTCATTATGTGTTGTTGTTTTGTTATAATCTCATCCTTTTGTGTTCACAGATCGGAAAGTATGTATATTTATCTTCCAAGGAGACGTAGTAACTAGTTTGTGTCACCTTGCAGAGGGGTGCAATGAAGATAAGATTGAAGATTTCCAAGTACAAGATGTAGAAGGAGCCTTTGTAAGAGAAGTAGGAGCTACCGAGCCTCTTCAACCTGCTAAGGTAAGTCACCGATGCAACTCAACTCAATTCCTTGTTTGTTTCAGGCATAGTTAATTTTCTCTTTAATTGCTTTATTTGTCTCGCTAATGAGATGCCCAAATAATCATATCCCGATGTTCGGTACTTGTATCACTATTAGTTGACATAATTAAAGGCCTTACCATTTAATTACTCCAAGTGTGCCAAGCTTTGAAGTCTATTAACCAACTATTATTGCATGAGGCTCACAATCTAGTTTATACTACACTAATGATTGCATAGTTTTGCCTGCTGTAGTATGTTTGTATGAGGCATTTAATGGCATAACTACTTGCTTACTATACGCAACGCGGTTGTCTAAATTTGTAACTTGTCTGTGTTTTCGATTGGCCCCAACATCATGCTCCTCCGTGAGCTAAGAGGGATTTCATGCAAAGCGCACAAACTATCTTTTTTATAATTTTAAAATATCACCGCTATGCTTCATGACGTAACATTTTTTTTGAAAGTGACGGTAACATTATTGTTAGTCCTGTTTTGCCATGTAGTACAAAAATAGTGTCTTGTTCGCTTAATCGTTGTAACTATATTTTTGCCCTAGTCATGTGTACTTACGTAAACATTTCAGATGAAGTGACATCAACACAAAGATCTCATGAAAGCAAAGGCGGCATGGCCGCTATCAATGATTATGGATTGAATTGGAATGTGCCGATGTTCTCGAGCATCAACTAGAGGTGGCAAGACAACGGTACATGATTGTCAACGATAATCAACAAGTTGAGACTGGACATGCGGTATTAGATGCAGGAGTCAAAAAGATGAAACAAGACACCGAGGTAACCATGAAGGAATTGAGATTTCGTAACAAATTTGTGCTATCCTAATCCGCCAATCCTATTTTCTAAAGAGATTATAGTTCAAATGGAGTTAAGTTGATGCGCCATTCATGATGTATGAGCAGATTTGCCAAAGGTATGTAATTTGCTCTTGTATATGCTTATTATCACCGTGCTTTAACCATAATGCCAATGGGTATAATCGGTCAGAATTTATTGTATTATTCTACCTTTCTATGCCTTGATCTCTTTGTTGTAATAGTGTATGCTTTTAGAGGTGATAGTATTGAGTAGGATAATTCTTGAATATGCTATATCGCTCAAACGGGGCCAACTCGCTGCACCATGGCCCTTCACGGGCCGCTCGATCCATGGGCCTTCACGCCCTGTAGGGATCCATGGGCTCTATGTCTCATAGATCCATGGGCCTTCACGCCTCATAGGATCCATGGGCCTTCCACGCTCCCAGGATCCATGGGCCTTCAAGGTCTCTCAGAGATCCATGGGTCACGACCATTTATTATGGGTCTTGACATGTTTTTAATAATAGACGGCCTTTAATGGAAATCAGATGTTTAGGACGCCTGATTCAATCAGACACCAATCATGCACGAATTGTGTACCATCAAGATCAAGGACTCACGGAAGATATCACAACACAACTCTACAAATAAAATAAGTCATACAAGCATCATAATACAAGCTGGGCCCGAGGGCTCGAATACAAGTGCTCGATCATAGACGAAATAATAAGCAACAATATCTGAGTACGTATATAAGTTAAACAAGTTGCCATAAGATGGCTAGCACAAACTGGGATACAGATCGAAGAGGAGCAGCCTCGCCGGGATCCTCCTAGGCCTGTCGCCGGGCCGGGCCATGTAGTAGTAGGCCTCTAGAGTAGTAGTCGCTATAGGCGGGCGTCTCGACTCTCGGCTCCATCTTCGTTGCAGCAATCAGTAGAGGTAGGGGAAGGGGGAACAAGGCAACCGTGAGTACTCATCCAAAGTACTCAAGCAAGGAGCTACACTACATATGCATGGATATATGTGTAAAGGCTATCATGGACTGAATCCAGAATGCCGTAATAAGAGGGGGGATAGCTAATAACGAAGACTCTCGACACCGGTCTGGTATGCATGTAAGAGGACAAGTCCTCCAAGTAAACATATAGCATAATCCTCCCGCAATCCCTGCCTCATAACCCTGAGCGAGAGCGACCACCGTTGTATCCGCACTTGGAAGGGTGTGTTTTATCAAGTATCCGGTTCTAGTTGTCATAAGCTCAAGGTACAACCAAGTCGCCCCTTAAGATTATCCCAATAGATTAATCCGCGGGTACCATCTACCCAAAGACGCGTCCCATTTGGCCGGAACACTTTCGGGTCATGCCCGCTGAAGATCAACCGCCGAGCCCCAAGGCCCAAAAAGAGGCCAACAGCCGGTCAAACCTAAGCGAGGGTCCGGGGCCCTCCCGGCACACCCGCGTGGGCGCCAAGGACTAGCCTAACAGCGCGCCCAATCCGGGCCGCCCCCGCCCGGCGTTTGGGCCGATACCCGCGGGATACCCTAACTACTCCCGCAGATGGTTAGGCGGATAAGCTAAGCCAACCCATCAAATACCAAGACCTCGTTGCGGTTAAGAACCCAACGCCAAAGGCCAGGCCCCTCTCCTAGGCGGTCTCAACCGCCTCCGCCCCCACAAAGATCCACCGGGGTGCTCCATCCCAAACGACTTTAGTCTCATGTATCATGTATAAGTATAATATACGTGATCAACTCCCAGTGATCACGGCCCGATATATAGCACGGGGGAAAGAAAGTAGGGCCACAATGAAAGTAAGCATCCTATACTAAGCATATAGGATTGCGTAAGGTAACAATGAAGTACAAGGCAAAGCATGCGGGATAGGAATAAAAAAGAAATGCTATGCTACTCTAATGCAAGGTAGATAAGAGTAGGCATATCTGTGATCAAGGGGGGGCCCTTTCCCCAAGAGAGAGGGTCGAACAGGTCGAAGCCCGCGCGGCTGGCTAAGTCAGGGAGAAAGGGGAAGAAACAATGAATACAAAGTAAACATATATATCGATGCATGACATGACAAAAGCGATGTAGGCGTGCCCTAACGTGGTATGGGGGGGTTAGGAAAATCCCAAGTTTTCCGGCGACGGTAGATGCCGAGAGGAAAGTTTGCAGGTTCATAGGTTAGAGGCGGTGGTGGCGAAGGATGGATGGATTGCCTCGCGCCGACAACTTCATGTTGAAAATATTTTAACCGGATTACGGTTAAAAGATATGATTTTAAAAGATTTTATTAATTTTGAATTTAATTAATTTCGAAAATGATTTATGACATCAAAATGATGTCATGGACGTCAGATCAAGGGTTGTGAGTCAACCCCGTTGGGTCCCATGTCATTCACTAATGACTAATTACCCTAATCGTTTAATTAACATTACAATTGTTAATTAATGATTAGGTTAATTAATTATAAATTAGATTAATTAATTACTTAATTAATTAATTAATTAGTTAATTAGTTTAATTTAATTTATTATTTTTATTCCCTTTTTTTTATAAACGCTCATGGGGGTGGGTTATTCTCGAGGGGCAAACGATCATGTAATGGGCAAAGGGCGAAGGAAGTCTTAACCTGTTAAATCAGATCTATCGAGCTAAGTTTGATGCACGGGGTTGAATCCACGCATGAGCACTGAGGGTGGTTCAGCCTGACGGTAAGAACGAGGCCACGGTAGGGCATGAAAGGCCATGAGGGCGGGCGGAGCGACTGGAGGGCATTGGGGGGTCAGTGGTCGCTGCGGCAGTGGTGGAGGGCCAAGGAAGCAAGGCCCCAAGGGCCGGAGGCTGGCTGACGGGGAGAAGAGAGGAACGGGGGGGCTCAAGAGCCGACTGTTGGTCAAGTCACACTGAGCTGACGGGCACATGGCCAAACGTGAGAGGAGAGGGAAGGAGGGGAGGCGGCAGGACCATGGGGGATGGGGTCATGCATAAGACACGGGCGACGGGGCTGTTCGGAGGAGGAGAGAGGAGAGGGCCCCGCTGTGGGGGGCCCTGGGACTAGGCAGGCGGGCTCTGTGAGGATGAGGACGATCGGGCGAGGAGTAAGGGCGGGGGAGGCGGCTCACTTTCTACGAGGCAGGCAGGGGCCGACCATGGCGAAAAGTTCAAGGCTAGCGACTTGAGGGGAGGAGGGACCCAGCAGGGCGGAGGAGGATGAGGGGGTCTGAGGCATGGGGGTCACGGGCGAGGAGAGGGCGCGGGGTGGGGCTTATTGGGTTCTCCTCCATCCAGATCGGGCGAGGGAGAGGGGTGTGGGGGCGAGAGGAGAGGAGGGGCGGCTAGGGTTGCTGCAGGTGAGGGGATAAGTGGTCATGTGGGCCGCTGTGGGGGGAAATGGGCTGCTGGAGGGCCAAGGGAGGGGGAATGGGGTTTCTTTTATTTTTGTTTTTCTTTATTATTTTCTTTTCTGTTTTTAGTTTATTTAAAATGCCGAGCATTTACAAAAATTAGTGCACCCCACCATAATTAGGTTAGCTATTTTAGACAACCCCTAACATTTTAGATTTTGTTTTTGAAACTTTTTATCGCTTGTTTTAGTTTTGATTTTTGTTTTAGAACGGTTCGAATCAAAGAGAGGTTAGTTAACCTAACCGGGTGATTACTGCTCCCTAATCATCCGGGTACAAATCTCCTCCATTACAAGAAATCTCGCCCGAGATTTAGGAGGTAGAAGGAAAGAGGGGATATCTCAAGACATCCTCGTCTCTGTGTGGCTTCATCTTCGAGTGATTCACCACGGACTTTGAGGAACTTGATCGCCTTTCCCGACGCAGCGTATGCTCAGCTTGGTCGAATGCGGACCGGATGCTCTTTATAGGAGAGGTCCTGCTGCACCGAGCACTTCATGGTCCACCGCCGGATTGGGTCCTTGAAGCAGCGCCGGAGTTGGGACACGTGGAACACATCGTGAACCTGGAGAAAGGTTCGACGGAAGCTCCGCTGATAAGCCACTTTTCCACGCCTTCCGATAATAGTGAAAGGGCCAATATAGCGAGGAGCTAACTTGCCCTTGATCCCGCGGTGAGCACCTTCATTGGTGTAACGCGAAGATAGGCTTTCGCCAGGTTGATAGACCATGTCTTGTGATGACGGTCATAATTACTCTTTTGACGCCGATCGAGCAGTCTTGAGATTCTCGCGAATAATGCGGACTTGTTCTTCGCATGTGGATAATATCCGGACCAAGAGTGGACGCCCCCGCTTCATCAGTTCGTAGGGGTTCTAAGACTTTCATATAACACTGGGGGCCATCTCGTACTAGCTTGATAGCTATTATTATAGAGAACTCAGCATACGGGAGAGATTCCTCCCATTTCTTGTCAACAGACAAGCTCAAGCATGTCTTCGAGAATTTGTTGACACGCTCAACTTGCCCTTGAGATCTGGATGAAAAGCAAGATCGAAGATAAATGAGTCCCATAGCTTCTTGAAAACTTGCCCGTAATCTTGAAGTGAATAAGCTGCCACGGTCCAATCGACAACCAAGGAATACCGTGAAGTGAAACAATTCTCGACATATAGAGCGTGCTGGCTAAGGATCGCTTTTCACCGGTAAATGTGCAACTTTAGAAAGCGTCATGACGACAAGAATAGCATCATTACCTTTCGCGATTTGGGAAATCCAGGACGAAGTCCATTTCAACATGGTCCCATTTCGGGAATAGAGATAGGTTGCAGAGTTCCAAAGGGCCTTTGATGTTCTCGCTTTGATGCATTTGCAAACGCCACACTCGTAAACATAGCGTAGCAATGTCCTCGCTTCATATTAGACCACCGTAATCTCTCGATTTAATGTCTTGATACATCTTGTACTGCCAGATGGATACATAGAGGCGTATCATGAGCTTCTTTCATAACCTTCGAAGTCATATTCAGGTTTTCCTTCTTACACGGCACCACTAGGGCGGCCTTTGAAGTACAAGGCGCCATCATCGCTAATAGTGAAGGATGAGGGATTTCTTTCCCGATGTCTGTTTAAGCTTGTAGACTTCGAGTCAAATCCTGCATTGTCTTTATGGTGCCCACGAGATCGAGTTCAACAAGCCAGGTATAAAGGGAACCCCGGGGAACAACACGGAGATTCATCTTTTGGAACTCCGGAGGAGGGGAGAGCGTTCTAGGAACAATATGGAGGTTCAGTCAATTCTTCAACAAGAGAGGGCTGAACTTTGTGAACTCAAGGTGGTTGCAGAAGACTTATGCTCAAGGCATCAGCCATTACATTAGCCTTCTCGGGCGATAGGAAATACCCAAATCAAAGTTCTAAATAGTCTCCATCCATCTCACTGACGGAGGTTCGTGTCTGGCTGAGTAAACAGATACTTCAGACTTTGGTGGTCGGGAAGATCTCGCAACGACACGAGAAGGTAATGTCGCCACTGCCTGCATGAATGACAAGAGTAAGTTCGAGGTCGTGAATCGGGTAGTTCTCGTGAGGCTAAACTCGTGAGAGGCATAAGCAACCACTTTGCGCTTTTGCATTAGGACACCGCCTAAACCTTGACGAGATGCGCCTAGTAAATGACGTAAGTCCTTCTTAGTATCGAGGAGCTAGCATCGGGCGAAGTCAACTTGTCTTTGAGTGCCTCGGAAACTTTCCGACACTTATCTCGTCCATTGAATTTGACCTTATGCAACAGGTTAGTCGATTCTGGCAATCTTGGAGAAGTTCTCGATTTAATCGACGGCAATAGTCAAGTAGACCGAGAAAACTTCGACTTGCTTAACGCTCTTCGGAGGAGTCCGAGAATAGCCTGAACTTTTCAGGTTGACGGCAATACCATCCTTAGAAATGACATGCCCAAGATAGGTTACTCGGGAAGCCAGAATTCACATTTGGAGAACTTGGCATAGAGTTGATGCTCTCGTAGCTTTTCCAAAGACAAGACTAAGATAAGATGTTCTTCTTCATTCTTGAAAGATCAGATATCATCCAGATAAACCACGATTAACTTGTCGAGGTAATCCATGAATATATAGTTCATCAAAGTAGAGAAGGTGGCTGGAGCATTGGTTGCCGAAGATGACGTGTACTCAGAATGAACCATAACGAGTCACAAATGTCTTGGGGATATCCTCTCATTAACACGGATCTCGTGGTAACCCAACCTCAAGTCGAGTTTGAGAACACGACGAACCAGCCAATTGATCATAAAGATCATTGATCCGGGAAGAGGATACTTATTCCGAATGGTAGCTTGATTTATAGGACGGTAGTCTTGGACCAATCGGTTTGTCCCATCCTTCTTGACAAAGAGAAGGTGCTCCCAAGGTGAGCAACTTGGGCGAATGAAGCCACTTTGAAGAGATTTGTCGATTTCCTCCTTTAGCTCAAGGAGTTCATGCGGCGCATCTTGTAGGGCCATTATAGGAGTGGTGCCTGGTTTCAAGTCGATGACGAATTGGACATTTCTAGGTGGGGAATCCTCGAAGTTCTTCAGAAAGACGCCTTGAAATCGCAACGATAGGAATGTTTTCACCTCGAGGGTGCGTGCTCAATGCATTCAATGCATAGAGCCTTGCCTCGCATTTTGAACCAGATGGCATTGTTATATTTCATTCGAAGGTGAGGATGGACGGTCTTAGTGGCGAAACGATTGACGCCTTTATGCGCTTTCAACCAATCCATCCCCAAAATGAGGTCAATGTTAGAGACTTCAGATAATGGGGAGACAAGAATTCCATTCCTTCGATTTCAACGGGGACGACGCCAACCATGGAGGTTTGACATTCCCAATGGGGTTTTACCATTAGTGAAGATTCATCTCTTCACACTTAACGCCATGCGAATGCAAAGTCTTCGATATGAATGAATGCGATGCCCCTAATCAAATAAAACAGATGTGGTACTGAATTTACAGGAGTGTACCCATCACAAGAGCAGGTTGGTCTTGAGCTTCATTCAGATCAACGTGGTTGGCCTGATTGCCCATAAGACTTCTGCTGTTGTTGCGGTTCGGTGTTTCACGGCCACGCTGGAAGGGCCGCTTGATTCGGTTCCGTTGCATTCTCTAGCACGGCTGCCCTCGTTGTCCGCGACCAAGCATAAGCCATTATTGAGGGAACAGGAGCTTGGGGTGGTGGAGCTGGAAGCTTCGCCGCTTAGTTGTAGGCACGAGGTAGCATAGTTCGCTTTGAAGCAGTGCATTCGGTGGTACATGCTGTTGGGAATCCATATCTTGCGCTCACGAGGACGGGCTCAAGATGAGCCCACAATGCCTGTTAGAGCCTCGTATTCCTGCGCACCAGTTTCGACATTGATAGCTTTGTTCACCAAGGTGGCGAAATCAGCAAAGTCGGCACTAGAAGTGCAAGCTTGATGTCGCCTTGAAGACCGCCACGGAACTTCTCCCTCCGCGGCATCGTTGCAATATCCTCTTCAAAGATAGCGAGACAAGTCCAGAACTCCCGATAGGCTTCAACAGTCTTGTTGCCTTGGGTGAGGTTATGGAACTCACGCTTCTTCCGTCCATGACCCCTTGAGGGATGAAGGGCACGGAAGGCAGCCTGGAAGTCCGCCGTGATGAGTGTTCCAACCGGCAGTACGCCGTGGCTGTCCCACCATTGAGCTGCGGGTCCCTTCAGAAGAAGGAAGCAAAGGTGACATAGCGGGGGGCTACATCGCACTCCATCTCATAGGTGATGTCCGGAGCCACCATCAAGATCCAGTGGGTTGAGCTGCGGTACACGCGGGGTTCAGCGATGAAATCCCGCAGAGTTGTTCCGCTTGGTGCCGGTTCATATTGGGCGAGGGAACGAGCCATCATGTTCTCCATGAATGGCGATTCATCTCAAGCTGTTGGACCATACCAGCCATGTACTCAAGCGTGGTGGGAAGTTGGCACCACGACCACCACTGCTGCCTAACCATCCGCTATTATATAACAGGGTAGTTCAGCATTTGAGAAATTAAGCAAGAGAGGAATCATTCATGATGAAACATGCATAATGAAAGAAGTGATGGAACTACATAGTAGTTGGCATATCTTACAAAAGGAATCATGCATAGAGTTCGATACATAGAGTCCAAGACATAGACTACTACATCATAGGCGCACGCAGCTCGCGCGAATACATCAAACACTAACAAGCAAGTCTACATCAGCCCCACGCTGCATCTGGAGGTAGCTGTAGCTGAAAGTCGATAGTGCGGCAGCGGATAGTCCTCCACGCGCTGACCAGGGGCCGCGATACCGGTGCTGAATCCGACGCCCGTGGCGTGAAAGGGCCAAGCGCGGGAGAGTAGCCTCCCACGCCCGCCAACCGACACCCGGGCATCACGGTCCGGCGGTAGATCGCAGAACGCGGCAGCTCTCCGGACGGACAAAGGTGCATCAGCGCGAGCACGGTAGAGGTGCCGACGGTGATGTACAACTCGTGGCGAAGAGCTCGGTTAGCTCGATCCAGCCCATCAGCATGCGTAACAAAGTTCGATGGTGGAAGGGCTCTCGTGACAAAGGTGTAGGCAGCAGGTAGTAACCTCCTCACCAACATCGACGCGATAGCAATGTGCTCAAGGGGAGGTGTCCAACTCTCGATACTCGACGAAGACGCCGAGCAGCATAAGCAGCATCGTGGACTGCCATATCGATGGTCACTCCAACACCATGTGCGGCAAGACAAGAGTGGACTCATACTCCCGAGAGTAGAGGTGGACGGGCGCGCATCGCTTCCCGGTTGTAGTCCTGTACTCCTCATAGACGGTGTACTCGTGGTGCCGATAACCCGATAGGTCATCATCTCGCTAGCACCGCAGTGATCCCGAGGCACCAATGGCCGTCGGTGGCGCATTACCTTCCTCGTGGGTTCCATCCGAAAACAAAGACGCTTCAAAGGAGTCAAATGACAAGGTGGAAATTGCTCAAATACAATTCCAAAACAACTAGGCTATATCCAACTTTGGGGTGAATGCGGTCACGGATCCTAGTGATAGTTAGTAAAATCGCTTAACCCGAGTAGAAGAGAGTTCAGAGTCCCGAGTAAAGGTCGAGGAGTAAAAGATCCTAGTACCACCCGATGGCGACGCGGCCCGTAAGGCACACAGCCAAGTTAGTAAAAGTTTTGCAATGTCTAGACTCGACTTCGCCAAGGAGTGTGGAAGGGGATTCTCACAGCAATGGCTCGATACAACTTTGACGCCTTGATTCAATCGACACTAATCATGCACGCAATGTGTACGATCAAGATCAAGGACTCACGGAAGATATCACAACACAACTCTACAAATAAAATAAGTCATACAAGCATCATAATACAAGCCGGGGCCTCGAGGGCTCGAATACAAGTGCTCGATCATAGACGAGTCAGGAAGCAACAATATCTCGAGTACGTATAAGTTAAACAAGTGCCATAAGATGGCTAGCACAAACCGGGATACAGATCGAAGAGGAGCAGGCCTCCCGCCGGGATCCTCCTAGGTCACTCCTCGGTCGCCGCCGGGCTGCACGTAGTAGTAGGCACCTCCAGTAGTAGTCGCCATAGGCGGCCGTCCGCCTCGGCTCCATCGTCTGTTGCAGCAATCGAGTAGAGGTAGGGGAAAAGGGGAACAAGGCAACCGTGAGTACTCATCCAAAGTACTGCAAGCAAGGAGCTACACTACATATGCATGGATATAGTGTAAAGGCCATATCGCTGGACGAACGCGTAATGCCGTAATAAGAGGGGATAGCTAGTCTTAACGAAGACTACGCTTCGACACCGGTCTTGCATGCATGTAAGAGGACAACGAAGTCCTCCAAGTAACATCATATAGCAATAATCCTACCCGCAATCCTCGCCATAACCCTAAGCGAGAGCGACCACCGTTGTATCCGCACTTGGAAGGGTGTGTTTTATCAAGTATCCGGTTCTAGTTGTCATAAGCTCAAGGTACAACTCCAAGTCGCCTGCTATCAAGATCACGGCTATCCAATAGATTAATCACGCAGGGTGCACCATCTTACCCAAGACGCTTGATCCCATTTGGCCGACACACTTTCCGGTCATGCCCGCCGCTGAAGATCAACACGTCGAGCCCCACCTAGGCACAACGAGAGGCCAACACGCCGGTCTAAACCTAAGCGCCAGGGGTCCGGGCCCATCGCCTCGAGCACACCAGACGCTATGAGGGCGGCCGGAAGGCACTAGCCTAACAGCGCTCAGTCCAATCCGCGCCCGCTCCGGCCGACGCTCAAGTGCTTCGCCGATACCGACGCCGGATACCCATAACTACTCCCGCGAGATGGTTAGTGATAAGCTCAGAGCCAACCAGATCAAATACCAAGACCTCAAGCTGTTAAGTAACGACGCCGAACGGCCAGGCCCACTCTCTCCTAGGCGGTCTCAACTCGCCTCCCGCCACAAAGATCCACTCTGGTGCTCCATCACCAATCGACTTAGTCTCACATGTATCATGTATAAGAAAGTATATACCCTGATCAACTCCCAGTGATCACGGCCCATAGTATAGCACGGCAGACGGACAAGAAAGTAGGGCCACAATGAAAGTACTAGCAT
>JAHIAM010014577.1:0-15651 GCA_021605205.1 Aegilops longissima | reverse complement strand
CGTTATCATCCTTGTTAGTTCTCGAGTGAATTCTCGGTATGATAATTCTTTCATCAGTTTGTTCCCTGCTTTTCTCTTGCCTGAGCCGACACACTATTCTAGCTAGACATGGTGTGGCTCAGAACACCTGATGACCAAACGGATCTAGTGCACCATCGAATCTCAAACTTTAATCGCCAAAACTATTGTTTTTCATCCTCAGAGTCCCTTTTAGAATTACCAAACGCCCTTTTTTGGGCCGAGATTTGTGAACGCTTTGGCGTTTTGTGCAAGTATTTCAAACCATACGGACCTAAAATTAGAAGTCATTCCATCTTTATTCCCTAGAGCCTTCCAGAAGTTCCTAAACCGCCCAATGGAGCACGTTATCATCCTTGTTAGTTCTCGAGTGAATTCCTCGTATGATAATTATTTCATCAGTTTGTTCTCTGCTTTCTCTTGCCTCGAGCCGGACACACTATTCTAGCTAGACATGGGTGTGGCTCAGAACACCCGATGACCAAACGGATCTACGGCACCATCGAATCTCAAACTTTAACGCCAAAACTATTGTTTTTCATCCTCAGTAGTCCTTTTAGAATTACTAAACGCCCTTTTTGGCCGAGATTTGTGAACGCTGTTTTTCATGTATGTTTGTGTGCAAGTATTTCAAACCATACGGACCTAAAAATTAGAAGTCATTCCATCTTTATTCCCTAGAGCCTTCCAGCAGTTCCTAAACCGCCCAATGGAGCACGTTATCATTCTTGTTAGTTCTGAGTGAATTCTCAGATGATAATTCTTTCATCAGTTTGTTCTCTGCTTTCTCTAGCCTGAGTCTGACACACTATTCTAGCTAGACATGGGTATGGCTCAGAACTCCCCGATGACCAAACGGATCTACGGCACCATGGAATCTCAAACTTTAATCGCCAAACTATTGTTTTTCATCCTGTAGTCCCATTTAGAATTACTAAACGCCCTTTTGGGCCGAGATTTCAGTGAACGCTTTCGGTTTGTTTGTGCAAGTATTTCAAACCATACAGACCTAAAAATTAGAAGTCATTCCATGTTTATTCCCTAGCCTTCCAAAGAGTTCCAAAACCGCTTCCAATGAGCACATTATCATCTTGTTAGTTCTGACTGAATTCCTCAGATGATAATTCTTTCATCAGTTTGTTCCTCGCTTTCTCTTGCCTCGAGCCGACACACTATTCTAGCTAGTCATGGGTGTGGCTCAGAATACCCGATGACCAAACGGATCTACGGCACCATCGAATCTCAAACTTTAATCGCCAAAACTATTGTTTTTCATCCCAGAGTCCCATTTAGAATTACTAAACTTCCTTTTTGGGCAAGGATTTGTGAACGCTTTCGTGCGGTTTGTGTGCAAGTATTTCAAACCATACGGACCTAAAAATTAGAAGTCATTCCATCTTTATGCCCCTAGAGCCTTCCAAAGAGTTCCTAAACCGCCCCGGCCGGAGCACGTTATCATCCTTGTTAGTTCTGAGGAATTCTTCGTATGATAATTCTTTCATCAGTTTGTTCCCTGCTTCATCTCTTGCCTGAGCCGACACACTATTCTAGCTAGACATGGGTGTGGCTCAGAACACCGATGACCAAACGGATCTACGGCACCATCGAATCTCAAACTTTAACCGCCAAAACTATTGTTTTTCATCCCGTAGTCCCATTTAGAATTACTAAACGCCCTTTTGGGCCGAGATTTGTGAACGCTTTCATGCGGTTTGTGCAAGTATTTCAAACCATACGGACCTAAAAATTAGAAGTCATTCCATCTTTATTCCCTAGAGCCTTCCAGAAGTTCTAAACCGCCCAATGGAGCACGTTATCATTCTTGTTAGTTCTGAGTGAATTCCTCGATGATAATTTTTCATCGCTTGTTCCCTGCTTTTCTCTAGCCCGAGTCCCATACACTATTCTAGCTAGACATGGGTATGGCTCAGAACTCCCGATGACCAAACGGATCTACTAAGCACCATGGAATCTCAAACTTTAATCGCCAAAACTATTGTTTTTCATCCTGTAGTCCCATTTAGAATTACTAAACGCCTTTTTGGGCCGAGATTTGTGAACGCTTTCGTGTTTGTTTGTGCAAGTATTTCAAACCATACGGACCTAAAAATTAGAAGTCATTCCATGTTTATTCCCTCTAGCCTTCCAGAGTTCCAAACCGCCTCCGCCAGAGCACATTATCATCCTTGTTAGTTCTGATGAATTCCTCGGTATGATAATTCTTTCATCAGTTTGTTCTGCTTTTCTCTTGCCCGAGCCGACACACTATTCTAGCTAGACATGGTGTGGCTCAGAACACCTCGATGACCAAACGGATCTACTGCACCATCGAATCTCAAACTTTAACCGCCAAAACTATTGTTTTTCATCCTGTAGTCCCATTTAGAATTACTAAACTTCCTTTTTGGGCAAGATTTGTGAACGCTTGCGCGGTTTGTGTGCAAGTATTTCAAACCATACGGACCTAAAAATTAGAAGTCATTCCATCTTTATGCCCCTAGAGCCTTCCAGAAGTTCCTAAACCGCTCCAGTCGGAGCACGTTATCATCCTTGTTAGTTCTGAGGAATTTTTCAGATGATAATTCTTTCATCGCTTTGTTCCCTGCTTCATCTCTTGCCCGAGCTGACACACTATTCTAGCTAGACATGGGTGTGGCTCAGAACACCTGATGACCAAACGGATCTACTGCACCATCGAATCTCAAACTTTAATCGCCAAATCTATTGTTTTTCATCCCAGTAGTCCCATTTAGAATTACCAAACGCCCTTTTTTGGGCCGAGATTTGCGTGAACGCTTATGCGGTTTGTGCAAGTATTTCAAACCATACGGACTTAAAAATTAGAAGTCATTCCATCTTTATTCCCTAGAGACTTCCAGAGTTCTTAAACCGCCCAATGGAGCACGTTATCATCCTTGTTAGTTCTGAGTGAATTCCTCAGATGATAATTCTTTCATCAGTTTGTTCCCTGCTTTCTTCTCTTGCCTGAGCGGACACACTATTCTAGCTAGACATGGTGTGGCTCAGAATAATTCGATGACCAAACGGATCTACGGCACCATCGAATCTCAAACTTTAACCGCCAAAACTATTGTTTTTCATCCCAGTCCCTTTAGAATTACTAAACGCCCTTTTTGGGCCGAGATTTGTGAACGCTTTCGGTTTGTGTGCAAGTATTTCAAACCATACGGACCTAAAAATTAGAAGTCATTCCATCTTTATTCCCTAGAGCCTTCCAAGAAGTTCCTAAACCGCCCAAATGGAGCACGTTATCATTCTTGTTAGTTCTCGAGTGAATTCTCAGTATGATAATTCTTTCATCAGTTTGTTCCCTGCTTTTCTCTAGCCCGAGTCCCATACACTATTCTAGCTAGACATGGGTATGGCTCAGAATCCTGATGACCAAACGGATCTACGCACCATGGAATCTCAAACTTTAATCGCCAAAACTATTGTTTTTCATCCTGTAGTCCCATTTAGAATTACTAAACGCCCTTTTTTAATGAGATTTTGTGAACGCTGCGGCGGTTTGTGTGCAAGTATTTCAAACCATACAGCACTAAAAATTAGAAGTCATTCCATGTTTATTCCCCTAGCCTTCCAGAGTTCCAAACCGCCCAGTCAGAGCACATTATCATCCTTGTTAGTTCGATGAATTCCTCGGTATGATAATTTTCATCAGTTTGTTCCCCTGCTTTTCTTCTTGCCCGAGCCGACACACTATTCTAGCTAGACATGGGTGTGGCTCAGAACACCCGATGACCAAACGGATCTACTGCACCATCGAATCTCAAACTTTAACTCGCCAAAACTATTGTTTTTCATCCTCGTAGTCCCATTTAGAATTACTAAACTTCCTTTTTGGGCAAGGATTTGTGAACGCTGCATGTTTGTGCAAGTATTTCAAACCATACGGACCTAAAAATTAGAAGTCATTCCATCTTTATGCCCTAGAGCCTTCCAAAGAGTTCCTAAACCGCCTCACGCCGGAGCACGTTATCATCCTTGTTAGTTCTGAGTGAATTCTTCAGTATGATAATTCTTTCATCGTTTGTTCCTGCTTCATCTCTTGCCCGAGCCGGACACACTATTCTAGCTAGACATGGTGTGGCTCAGAATAATTCGATGACCAAACGGATCTACTGGCACCATCGAATCTCAAACTTTAACCGCCAAATCTATTGTTTTTCATCCCGTAGTCCCATTTAGAATTACCAAACGCCCTTTTTGGGCCGAGATTTGCAGAACGCTTTCATGCGGTTTGTGCAAGTATTTCAAACCATACGGACTTAAAATTAGAAGTCATTCCATCTTTATTCCCCTAGAGACTTCCAGAGTTCCTAAACCGCCCAATGGAGCACGTTATCATCCTTGTTAGTTCCGAGTGAATTTCTCAGATGATAATTCTTTCATCAGTTTGTTCCCTGCTTTTCTCTTGCTCGAGCCGACACACTATTCTAGCTAGACATGGGTGTGGCTCAGAACACCTGATGACCAAACGGATCTACTAAGCACCATCGAATCTCAAACTTTAACTGCCAAAACTATTGTTTTTCATCCTCGTAGTCCCATTTAGAATTACTAAACGCCCTTTTTGGGCCGAGATTTGTGAACGCTTTGCGGTTGTGTGCAAGTATTTCAAACCATACGCACTCTAAAATTAGAAGTCATTCCATCTTTATTCCCTAGAGCCTTCCTGAAGTTCCTAAACCGCCTAGTCGGAGCACGTTATCATCCTTGTTAGTTCTCGAGTGAATTCCTCGGTATGATAATTCTTTCATCAGTTTGTTCCTGCTTTCTCTCTTGCCTGAGCCGACACACTATTCTAGCTAGACATGGTGTGGCTCAGAACACCGATGACCAAACGGATCTACGCACCATCGAATCTCAAACTTTAACCGCCAAAACTATTGTTTTTCATCCTGTAGTCCCTTTTAGAATTACTAAACGCCTTTTTTGGGCCGAGATTTCCAGAATGCTTTCGCGTTTGTGTGCAAGTATTTCAAACCATACGGACCTAAAAATTAGAAGTCATTCCACTTTATTCCCTAGAGCCTTCCAGATAGTTCCTAAACCGCCCAATGGAGCACGTTATCATCCTTGTTAGTTCCGAGTGAATTTCTAGTATGATAATTCTTTCATCAGTTTGTTCCTGCTTTTCTCTTGCCTGAGCCGGACACACTATTCTAGCTAGACATGGTGTGGCTCAGAACACCTGATGACCAAACGGATCTACGGCACCATCGAATCTCAAACTTTAACCGCCAAAACTATTGTTTTTCATCCTGTAGTCCCATTTAGAATTACTAAACTTCCTTTTTGGGCCAAGATTTGTGAACGCTTTCATGCGGTTTTGTGCAAGTATTTCAAACCATACGGACCTAAAAATTAGAAGTCATTCCATCTTTATTCCCCTAGAGCCTTCCAAAGAGTTCCTAAACCGCCCAATGGAGCACGTTATCATCCTTGTTAGTTCTCGAGTGAATTCTCAGATGATAATTCTTTCATCAGTTTGTTCCCTGCTTTTCTCTTGCCTAAGCCGGACACACTATTCTAGCTAGACATGGGTGTGGCTCAGAACACCTGATGACCAAACGGATCTACGCACAATCGAATCTCAAACTTTAATCGCTAAAACTATTGTTTTTCATCCTGTAGTCCCATTTAGAATTACTAAACGCCCTTTTTGGGCCGAGATTTCAGAACGCTGTAGCGGTTTGTGTGCAAGTATTTCAAACCATACGGACCTAAAATTAGAAGTCATTCCATCTTTATTCCCCAGAGCCTTCCAAGAGTTCCTAAACCGCCCAATGGAGCACGTTATCATCCTTGTTAGTTCTCGAGTGAATTCTCGGTATGATAATTCTTTCATCAGTTTGTTCCCTGCTTTCTCTTGCCTAAGCCGGACACACTATTCTAGCTAGACATGGGTGTGGCTCAGAACACCTGATGACCAAACGGATCTACTTGCACCATCGAATCTCAAACTTTAACCGCCAAAACTATTGTTTTTCATCCTCAGAGTCCCTTTTAGAATTACCAAACGCCCTTTTTGGGCCGAGATTTCAGTGAACGCTTTCGCGGTTTATGTGCAAGTATTTCAAACCATACGGACTTAAAATTAGAAGTCATTCCATCTTTATTCCCTAGAGCCTTCCAGAAGTTCCTAAACCGCCCAATGGAGCACGTTATCATCCTTGTTAGTTCCGAGTGAATTCCTCGGTATGATAATTATTTCATCAGTTTGTTCCCTGCTTTTTCTCTTGCCTGAGCCGGACACACTATTCTAGCTAGACATGGTGTGGCTCATAACACCGATGACCAAACGGATCTACTAAGCACCATCAATCTCAAACTTTAATCGCCAAAACTATTGTTTTTCATCCTCAGTCCCATTTAGAATTACTAAACTTCCTTTTTGGGCAAGGATTTGTGAACGCTTTCGCGGCGTTTGTGTGCAAGTATTTCAAACCATACGGACTCTAAAATTAGAAGTCATTCCATCTTTATGCCCTAGAGCCTTCCAGAGTTCCTAAACCGCCTCTGCGCCGAGCACGTTATCATCCTTGTTAGTTCTGAGTGAATTCCTCAGTATGATAATTCTTTCATCAGTTTGTTCCTGCTTCATCTTCTTGCCTGAGCCGGACACACTATTCTAGCTAGACATGGGTGTGGCTCAGAACACCGATGACCAAACGGATCTACTGCACCATCGAATCTCAAACTTTAACCGCCAAATCTATTGTTTTTCATCCTGTAGTCCCATTTAGAATTACCAAACGCCCTTTTTGGGCCGAGATTTGCAGAACGCTTATGCGGTTTGTGTGCAAGTATTTCAAACCATACGGACCTAAAAATTAGAAGTCATTCCATCTTTATTCCCCAGAGACTTCCGAGTTCCTAAACCGCCCCATGGAGCACGTTATCATCCTTGTTAGTTCTGAGTGAATTTCTCATGATAATTCTTTCATCAGTTTGTTCCCTGCTTTTCTCTTGCCTGAGCCGGACACACTATTCTAGCTAGACATGGGTGTGGCTCAGAATACCTGATGACCAAACGGATCTACGGCACCATCGAATCTCAAACTTTAACGCCAAAACTATTGTTTTTCATCCTCGTAGTCCCATTTAGAATTACTAAACGCCCTTTTTGGCCGAGATTTGTGAACGCTTATGCGTTTGTGTGCAAGTATTTCAAACCATACAGACCTAAAAATTAGAAGTCATTCCATCTATATTCCCTAGAACCTTCCAGTAGTTCCTAAACCTCTCTAGTCGGAGCACGTTATCATCCTTGTTAGTTCTGAGTGAATTCCTCAGATGATAATTCTTTCATCAGTTTGTTCCTCGCTTTTCTCTTGCCTCGAGCCGGACACACTATTCTAGCTAGACATGGGTGTGGCTCAGAATAACCGATGACCAAACGGATCTACTGCACCATCGAATCTCAAACTTTAACCGCCAAAACTATTGTTTTTCATCCCGTAGTCCCTTTTAGAATTACCAAACGCCCTTTTTGGGCCGAGATTTCGTGAACGCTTTCAGCGGTTTGTGCAAGTATTTCAAACCATACGGACCTAAAAATTAGAAGTCATTCCATCTTTATTCCCAAGAGCCTTCCAAGAAGTTCCTAAACCGCCCAATGGAGCACGTTATCATCCTTGTTAGTTCTGAGTGAATTTCCCAGATGATAATTCTTTCATCAGTTTGTTCCCTGCTTTTCTTTGCCTGAGCGGACACACTATTCTAGCTAGACATGGGTGTGGCTCAGAACACCGATGACCAAAACGGATCTACGGCACCATCGAATCTCAAACTTTAACTGCCAAAACTATTGTTTTTCATCCTCGTAGTCCCATTTAGAATTACTAAACTTCCTTTTTGGGCCAAGATTTGTGAACGCTTTCATGCGGTTTGTGCAAGTATTTCAAACCATACGGACCTAAAATTAGAAGTCATTCCATCTTTATTCCCTAGAGCCTTCCAGAAGAGTTCCTAAACCGCCCAATGGAGCACGTTATCATCCTTGTTAGTTCTGAGTGAATTCCCGGTATGATAATTCTTTCATCAGTTTGTTCCCTGCTTTCTTCTCTTGCCTAAGCCGGACACACTATTCTAGCTAGACATGGGTGGCTCAGAACACCGATGACCAAACGGATCTACGGCACCATCGAATCTCAAACTTTAATCGCTAAAACTATTGTTTTTCATCCCTGTAGTCCCTTTAGAATTACTAAACGCCCTTTTTGGGCCGAGATTTCAGAACGCTTTTGTGCGGTTTGTGTGCAAGTATTTCAAACCATACGGACCTAAAAATTAGAAGTCATTCCATCTTTATTCCCCTAGAGCCTTCCAAATAGTTCCTAAACCGCCCAATGGAGCACGTTATCATCCTTGTTAGTTCCGAGTGAATTCCTCAGATGATAATTCTTTCATCATTTGTTCCTGCTTTTCTCTTGCCCGAGCCGGACACACTATTCTATCTAGACATGGGTGTGGCTCAGAACACCCGATGACCAAACGGATCTACTGCACCATCGAATCTCAAACTTTAACCGCCAAAACTATTGTTTTTCATCCTGTAGTCCCTTTAGAATTACCAAACCTCCTTTTTGGGCCGAGATTTCAGAACGCTGCAGGCGGTTTGTGTGCAAGTATTTCAAACCATACGGACCTAAAAATTAGAAGTCATTCCATCTTTATTCCCTAGAGCCTTCCAGGTTCCTAAACCGCTTCCAATGGAGCACGTTATCATCCTTGTTAGTTCTGAGGAATTCCTCAGTATGATAATTATTTCATCAGTTTGTTCCCTGCTTTTCTCTTGCCTGAGCCGGACACACTATTCTAGCTAGACATGGGTGTGGCTCAGAACACCGATGACCAAACGGATCTACGCACCATCGAATCTCAAACTTTAACCGCCAAAACTATTGTTTTTCATCCGTAGTCCCTTTAGAATTACCAAACGCCCTTTTTGGGCCGAGATTTCAGAACGCTTCGTATGTGTTTGTGCAAGTATTTCAAACCATATGGACCTAAAAATTAGAAGTCATTCCATCTTTATTCCCTAGAGCCTTCCAAAGAGTTCTTAAACCGCCCAATGGAGCACGTTATCATTCTTGTTAGTTCTGAGTGAATTTCAGATGATAATTCTTTCATCAGTTTGTTCCCGCTTTTCTCTAGCCTGAGTCTCGCACACACTATTCTAGCTAGACATGGGTATGGCTCAGAACTCCCGATGACCAAACGGATCTACTGCACCATGGAATCTCAAACTTTAACTGCCAAAACTATTGTTTTTCATCCCGTAGTCCCATTTAGAATTACTAAACGCCCTTTTTGGGCCGAGATTTCTGAACGCTTTGCGGTTTTGTGCAAGTATTTCAAACCATACAGCACCTAAAAATTAGAAGTCATTCCATGTTTATTCTCTAGCCTTCCAAAGAGTTCCAAAACCGCCCAAATGAGCACATTATCATCCTTGTTAGTTCTCGATGAATTCCCCAGTATGATAATTCTTTCATCAGTTTGTTCCCTGCTTTCTCTTTGCCTGAGCCGGACACACTATTCTAGCTAGACATGGTGTGGCTCAGAACACCGATGACCAAACGGATCTACTGCACCATCGAATCTCAAACTTTAACCGCCAAAACTATTGTTTTTCATCCCGTAGTCCCATTTAGAATTACTAAACTTCCTTTTTGGGCAAGGATTTGTGAACGCTTTCAGCGGTTTGTGCAAGTATTTCAAACCATACGACCTAAAATTAGAAGTCATTCCATCTTTATGCCCCTAGAGCCTTCCAAAGAGTTCCTAAACCGCTTCCTTCTGGAGCACGTTATCATCCTTGTTAGTTCTGAGTGAATTTCTCAGTATGATAATTCTTTCATCAGTTTGTTCTCTGCTTTCATCTCTTCGCCTGAGCTGATATTACTATTCTAGCTAGACATGGGTGTGGCTCAGAATAATCGATGACCAAACGGATCTACGGCACCATCGAATCTCAAACTTTAACTCGCCAAATCTATTGTTTTTCATCCCGTAGTCCCATTTAGAATTACCAAACGCCCTTTTTGGGCCGAGATTTGCAGAACGCTTATGCGGTTTGTGCAAGTATTTCAAACCATAATGGACTTAAAAATTAGAAGTCATTCCATCTTTATTCCCCTAGAGACTTCCGAAGTTCCTAAACCGCCCATGGAGCACGTTATCATTCTTGTTAGTTCGAGTGAATTTCTTCAGTATGATAATTTTTTCATCAGCTTTGTTCCCTGCTTTTCTCTAGCCCTTCTTCGAGACCATCCGCACCTATTTGTTAGTTAACCCAATCTCGAGGGCTAGATTCATCTTAAGGTAGGTAGGTTTGTAACATCCAAAATTTCCTATTTGGAATGTTTTACAATTATAGATAAGCATCCTATGCACCCTGCTTGAATTTGAATGCCATTTGAAGTTATAGAGCAAGTTGAGTTTTGAATTTGAATTTCAAACTTTGGCATGTGGGAATCATTTCAAAAACTAAGCCTCGATAAATACTTGATCAAAAGTATGAGAGGAGCAAACATGACACTCCAAAATATCAGAGGAAACATTGCTAAAAGATTTGGATTCAAATCTGAAATTTATTTGAATTTGAAAAATAGATTTTTATGAAGTTTGATTTTGCCTTTGGAAAATGTTCAAATGAAAGGGAATATTCCCTCGATCATTTTGGTATATATATACCCTATATAAATTGTTTATAGATTTGGTTTTATTTTTGTTTTAGTTTTATTTAAAAATAAAGAAAACTCCCTGGCGCCACCAAGCACCCCTGTGCCCAGCCAAGGCCGCCACCCTCCGCAGTCTCTCACAGTTCCCAATGAGCCGCCCAACAGCCAGCCAGCCAGCCACCTCGCCCGCCTGCCTCAACCCCTAGGCTTCGCCACCCGACCCTCGCCTCTCTCTCCTCTCACCTGACCAGACCCGCCTCTGCCTCCTTCGCCCACGCCGACCTCGCTGAGATCGACCTGATCTCAAGGATCCGGATCCCCGACCGCCTCGATGTTCTTCCGAAGCGAGCCCGACCCCCAGCTATAAGAGCCGAGCTCACAGACCCCATTCCCGAGACCCCGCCGCACCCTCCCTCCTGCTTATGCCACGGAGGTCTGAAGCTCCCACGCCATAGTCGCCACGACGACGCCTAGTCCACCCCGACTTCTAACACCACCGAACCCTCCCGACTCGTCTGCAGCTCCTCGACGAGTCGCCGCTCACTGACGCCTCGGACGCCTGACGACTATCGCTGTCACGCCGAGTCCGTAAGCCCCAGATCCCTCCCCGTCCGATCCTAGATCAAGGGCTAGGATTAGAAACCCCAAGGGTTAGGTTTTATTTATAAACCGCCGTTCCATTCGGTTTATTTATTAGTTAGGTTTTATTTTAGGTCTGTTCGCTTAGTTTAAACCCTAGGGCCCGCTTAGACTAAGTTACGCTTAGTGTATGATAGAGGCCCATTAGGCCTTTTTTCTTTTTATTTTGATTTTCTGTTTTAGCCTAATAGTTTCTGTTTTCAAAATGTATATCTTTTATTCTGTTTAATATTTTTAGATGATTCTTTTTTGTTGGATTGCAAATTTTATGTAGTTTTTGTAGAATATATATTTAGCTATGTTAAAATAATTAAAATTGCTTTATTTTAGTTTTAGTCAGAATAGTAAATCTGCTATAACTTTAGTTAGAAAAATTATTTTGCATGATTCTTTTGTCACCACTTTATTTTGACATTGCCAAACCCTAGAAATTAACTTGGGTATTTTAGGATTAATAAATAATTAGTTTTAGACAGAATCCTATTAATCCTAATTAATTAACTAGTTCCTGTTTTCCTAATTAATTAATTAGTAAATGAATTTATTTTTAACTTGTGATTAGTTATTCTAGGTTAGTTTCTGTCATTCTAATAGATGAACTTTTATTTATAATTAATAAAAGTTTTAAATTATTTTTCTTAATAGAAATTGGATTAGCCTAAAATGAGTTTTATAATAGATTTTTAATTAATTCTTTTTACACCTAGTGGCTTAGTGAAACCTTTTCTGTTAAGTTAACCTAAAACCATGATTAGGTTATGTTAAGGAATTTTTGTTATATAAAAACTATTTTTAGTTATTGTTTGGAGTAGGGAAAAACTTGAATTGGTTTCTTTGAGTTTTTCTTTTGGATTTGGTTTTGATTGTTTTGTTGTGTTACCCTTGTTATGTTGTGTGATCCATTGCTTTGTGCTTATTGTGCTCTTGTTTGTCTCGGTAGAGTTTCCAGAGTGCGAAGCTTGCTACTACGACTCTTTAGCTTACGAGGATCATCAGCAAGGCAAGTTTTGATCATGTTATTTCTATACCTATGTTTTTGTGCATTAGTAGTTGTCACCACCCCACCATGCATGCAGTAGTGAAATCTTGAAGTCATTAAACTTGAGTAGTATCATGTGGTAGGATGAACCAACCCCTTGTTACCATGACCCCGGATTTAGTAGTTATTTTGCTATGCTCAGAGACGGATTTGGTATGAGTGATATTCATAAGCAAGATGTGAGAGTCAATGATGATGACAACCCCATGGACTACAATGATCAAGATGGACTTCGAAAATCACTACGGGTGGAGGATTTGCTGACGGCACCCGAGCACCTAAGGGTGGCCGGATGCATGGAGAAGCGCCATGACATCCTCATGGAAAGCTTCACCCAGCCACGAAGAGAAGGATGGATGCCCCATGACCGAAGCTATTCTGCAGCCGCAAGCCATTATGGGCTTGGCTGGGTTGACCCTAGTAGTGACGCTGGCTGGACGGTACTACGAGAAGTAGACGAACGGTAGGATTGATGGGTACCGCAAAGGGCTGTAAGAACTCTTTGAAGACCTCGTTTATTCGTCCCGCCTTCAAACACCATGAAGTGCGAAGACTTTAAAGGAGGGAATGATTCTTATGGGAAAGTGCGCAACCTCTCGCAGAGTTAAAGATCTAATCGACAGCCATGTCCCTGCCATGGACATTTGAGCCTATGGAACTGGAAGTATTCGGATATCTCAACACTAAAACTAATGGATGAATTTGAGGGTTTATGACTTAATAATTTGGGAACGAGATATTGGTTGGCGGAACCATCTCAATAACTACCAACAATTGTAGTAATTTGCAAGTAAGTCCACCGTAGTAGGATAAAATTTGCTTTTTCGCAAAATGATGAAACTTAGAGCTCCACACCAAAATGCATATAGTGTTAGTAAATTTATCATTGTTATTCTTCATGACTTGCCAGCTTATTCCAAAGTTGATTCACATGGCTGCAACGTATTATGTTGCAGAGATATATCCATCAGAGTGAGGCTACCCGCCTGGGCGATTGCCCTTGAGTCGGATGGACTGCTTACCTTCGACGCTCCGCAGTTGTTTTTAGTTTATTTCTCATGAGTTGGCCTTGAGCCAATTTATTCCCTTGTAATAAAGACTCTATATGAGAATCGATTAATGATATTCAGTGTGACTGAACTTTGATTACTTTATCGATGTACCGTGAGTACCAAAGATGATCTTGGGATGGCATGCATACGTAGATTTGACCGATTTTGGGTCAGTCGCATGTAGATGGTATCGAGCACACGCTGACCTGAGGATCGTGAACCCCTAGGATCGGAAAGCCATAAGCGAGACCATTTACTTTGAACCCTTTTCATTCTATAATTCTTCCTCTTCAATTCGATTTTCTCCCTTTGCAACATTCTAGATGGTCACGAAGTTCAACCCAGCTTTGCTACCGGAGTTCTGCCACCGATGAGACGATGCCTTTGAAGAAAGCTGGTCCAGATGGTGAAGCAGCTGAAGATAGCTCTACCTCGATCACCGAAACCCACTAATGCACTTCCAATGACACCCGCCAGGATTGAAGTGCATATCCTGTGAGAACCTTGAGGACACACGAGCCTATCAACTTTGAATTCACCGAGTTCAACCGGATCATCGGAAGGGACGGCCGATCTACCGAGCACTTGGACATCTCCGAGAGGAGTACAGGCCGAGCTCGATCACTGACTCGCCATGGTTTCGCAGGGCGAGGAATGGAGATATCATCCGCATCTATTGAGGACGATTCCACTCTCTCGCACATCCAGACTTGGAGTGTCTTCGTCAGAAACGGGAGATTCGCACCGCAGAACTCAAGACACACTGAAGCTTTTGTTCCGCGAATCGAACTCGGAGGAGAAGGCACGCTGCAGACTTCCTTGGCTATGAGGAAGAAATCACGGACTTCATGGAGATAGTCGACGACCTGAAGATGAAGCTTGCCGATTGAGGAAAAGATGGACTTGGGAGAGGACCTTACCCGAGTGGAGATGAAGCACCCTCGTGAGCAATGATCAGGATTTCAAGGAGTACCACCGAAGGAAACCCCAAGAGGAGGCGCCACTGATGAAGACTTTTTAGTCGACCACCATGTTATCTTTTACTTTTCGTCGATCAGTTAGGACGATGTTTTCCCTTCGATTAGTCATGAGCTTTGTAATCGAGTTTGAACCATGTTTGAGTGGAATGAATAAATGATTGGTGTGTTATGATTGTGCATTCATATGGGTAGTGTTATTCCTCATAGACCATTGTTCTATTCTAAATTTCTCATCCCTCCAAAACACCAGATGCCTCCGAGACGTGATAACGGTTTCCGCCGAGCTCACCCAGCTGCTCCAAAGAGCAGAATGCACCGATGCAGCACTCATTCGTAATCGTAACAACACCGCCAACAATCCACCGCCACCGCCACCACCCATCGTGGACAACTTGACTCGATTGAGATTGAATCCGCCATTGTTCTCTAGTAGCACCGAGCCGATTGTGGTCGGCGACCTGCTCCGCAAGATCGGAAGAGAGCTAGTCACCTGGATGCACCGATGTCGAGAAGGCGCTTGCCGCGATCAACTGGATGGACCTGCAGCTTGGTGGGAGAATTACACCGCCACTTTTCCCATGGGTGGCATCTCTTGGGATCAATTCCAGCAGTTTCAGACTGCTCATGTCTCAGCCGGAGCCATGAGTCTGAAGAAGCGGAGTTCAAACTTGCGCCAGGGAACCTGATCAGTGGCACAAGACGTGGATGAATTCAGCAAGCTCGCCGCTATGCCCTCGATGATGTGGCCACAGATGCCGCCAAGGTGAGAAGTTCTTGAGGGACTCAATGATGAACTGAGCATGCAGCTTATTGTGGCGATTTTCAACAACTACTGTGAGCTGGTAGACAAGGCCACCATTCTCGAAGGCAAGCAGCAGATAGGAAGTCGCAAGCGGAAGTACAGCCAGGGAAGCACAACTCAGAGCTCAGAAGGCCCGCTATGCAATCACTCAGAGGGCACACCCATCATAACCATGGAGTTCATAACCATGGAGGAAATGGGAACAACCGCAGCAGTGACAACAAGTCAGCCATGGCAATGGCAATGGCAATGGTAATGGCAATCAGCACTGCTCTGCCCTTCGTTCAAGGATCTCGAGCCACATCACCGCCTTCAGTGCCGAAGACAGGCACTATGCCACCGACTGCCCGGAGGCCAAGCGTAAGAATGGAAATGGCAATGGAGGCTCAAGAAGAAGCCAAACTGCTTC
>JAHIAM010014575.1:0-16300 GCA_021605205.1 Aegilops longissima | reverse complement strand
AATATTTTTAAGTGATTCTTTTTTTGTTGGTTTGCAAATTTCTTATAGTTTCTGTAGAAAATATAATTAGCTATGTTAAAATTATTTATAATTGCCTTTATTTTAGATTTAGTCAGAATAGTAAATCTGCTATAAAATGAGCTAGGAAAATTATTTTCAATGATTCTTTTTGTCCCAACTTTGTTTTGACATTACCTAACCGTAGGAATTAATTTGGCATTTTAGGATTAATAAAAAATAGTTTCTAGCAGAATCATGCTATTCTTAATTAATTAACTAGCTACTGTTTTCCTATTATTTTAATTAGCAAATAAATTTATTTTTCACATGTGATTGATTATTCTAGGTTAGTTTCTGCCACCTTAGAGGATGAATTTTTATTTATAATAAATAAGACTTTCATTTTATTTTTCTTATTATAATTTGCTTTAGGCCTAATAGGAGTTTTATAATAGCTTTTAAGTTAATTCTTTTTGCTCCTAGTTGCTTAATGCATTCTTTTCGTTAAGTTAACATAAACTCATGCTTAGGTTATGTTGAGAAAATTTTGTTATATAAAACTATTTTAGTTGTTGCTTGAAGTAGGAAAACTTTGAGTGGATTTCTTCGAGTTTTCCTGGGTTTTGATTCGCTTTGTTTTGGTGTGTTATGTTACTATGCTATTGTGCTAAGTGATCATATGTTGTATGCTTATTGTGAATTATTGTTTGTCTCGGTAGAGTTTCCAGAGTGCGTAAGTTTGTTATTACTATTTCCCTAGCTTACGTAAGATCTTCAGCAAGGCAAGTCTTTGATCATGTTCTTTATAATACCTATGATTTCGCTGCATTAGAATAATACCTCCCCACCATGCATGCAGAGTTGAAATTTTGAAGTTATTGTTCTTGAGTAGTATCATGTGGTAGGATGAACCAATTCTTGTTACCATGACCCGGACGAGTAGTTTAATTTTGCTATGCTCAGAGACGGATTGGTTGAGTGAATTCATAAGAAAGATGAGAGTCAAGATGATGACAACCCCATGAACTTCAAGATCAAGATGGACTTCGAATTCACCATCGGGTGGAGGATTTGTTGACGGGCACCCCCGAGAACCCAAAGGTTGGTCGGATACATGGAGAAGTGCCATGACATCTTGCGGAAAGCTTCACCCAGCCAATGAAGAGACGATGGATGCCTTTTCGACCGAAGCTACCAGCAGCCGCAAGCCATTATGGGCTCGCTGGGTCAACCCTAGTTGTGACGCTGGTCGACGGTACTATGAGATGTAGAAGAACGGTAGGATTGATGGGTACCGGCAAGGGCCGTAAGAACTCTTCGAAGACCCTGTTTATCATCCTGCCTTTCAAACACCATGAAGTGCTAAGACTTAAAAGGAGGAATGATTCTTGCGGGTAAAGTGCAAAACCTCTCGCAGTTAAAGATCTAATCGATTAGTCGTGTCCCCATGTTACGACAATTTGAGCCTCCGAACTTGGAAGTATTCGAAATCTCAACATTGTAATTAATAAATTAATTGAGGGGTTATGACTTAATAATTTGGGAATGAGATATTGGTTGGCGGAACCATCTCAATAACTACCAACAATTTTGTAGTATTTGCAAGCAAGTCCACGTAGTAGGGAAAACTGCTTTTCGCAAAAAAGATGAAACTTAGAGCCCCACAACCAAAATGCATATAGTGTTAGTAATTTTATTATTGTTATTCTCTCTTCATGACTTGCCAAAGATATTCAAAATGTCGACTTCTACACGGCTGCAACGCCTTATGTTGCAAGAGGTTTATTCCGATCAGAGTGAGGCTACACGCCTGCCGCTTACGACGCCTATGGAGCCTGGATGGACTCGCTTATTTCGCTTCACGCTCGTAGCTTATTTAGTTTATTTTCATGAGTTATTCTTCGTCAATTTATTCTATTGTAATAAAGACTCTATATGAGAATCGTAATAAATTCAGGTGTGATTGAACTTTGATTATTTCATCAATGTACCGTGAGTACCAAAGATGATCTTGGGATGGTACAGCATTACGAGATTTGACCGATTTTGGGTCGTCACCACTAGTAATGGTATCGAGCACACGAACAGAGGACGAACTCCCTAGGATCGGAAAGCCATAGGAAGAGACTTATTTCTTTATATCCTTATCATTCCGTAATTCTCCCCTGCTCATTTCTCGACTTCTCCGATTTTTCAACATTCTAGATGGTCAGCGAAGTTCACCCCAGCTTTGCTAATGGAGTTTTGCCAGCCCGATGAGACAATGCCTTCGCAGGAAGCTGGTCCAGATGGTGAAGAAACTGAAGATTGCTCTCGCCTCGATCACTGAAGCCAACCAATGCACTTCCGACGGATACCCGCCATGTGATTGAAGTGCATATTCAGGAGAACCTTCGAGGACACATGAGCCTATTGACTTTGAGTTTACCGACTTCAACTGGATCCTCTGAAGGTACATGGCGATCTATCGCACTTGGACATCTCCGAGAAGAGTACAGGCCGAGCTCGATCCATCGACCGCCATGGTTTCACGCAGAGCAAGGAATGGAGATATCATCCGCACTGTGAGAGGACGACTCCATTCTCTCTTATGTCCAGACTTGGAGTGTCTCCTCGTGAAACGGAGATCCTGACTCGCCAGAATCTCAAGATACACAGGAGGCTATTGTTCCGTGAACTGAACTGGAGGAGAAGGCACATGCATTTCCTAACTATGAGGAAGAAGTCACGGACTTCATGGAGAGAGTCGACGACCAAGATGAAGGTTGCCGCATTAGAGGAAAAGATGGACTTGGAGAGGACCTTTTCCCGAGTGGGGATGACGGACCTCTCGTGAGAAATGACCAGATTATGAAGGAGTTCCACCGAGAAAGCCGCAAGAGGAGGCGCCAGAACAGAGACGCCACACCGGAGGACATCGCACTGCAGAGGACGCAAGGATTATTGATGAAGACATTTAGTCGACCACCATGTTATTTTACTTTCGCCGATCGCTTAGGGCCGATATTGTCGATTAGTCGTGAGATATTTTGTAATCGAGATTGAACCATGTTTGAGTGGAATGAATAAATGATTGGTGTGTTTATGATTGTGCATTCATATGGGTAGTGTTATTTCTCATTAGACCATTGTTCTATTCTAATTTTCTCATCCACTCCAAAACACCAGATGCCTCCGAGACGTGACACCGTTTTCCGCCGAGCTCACCCAGCTACTTCCAAAGAGCAGAATGCCCTCATGCAGATACTCATCCGTAATCGTAACAACAACAACAACAATCCACCGCCACCACCCCTCGCTGACAATTTGACTTTTCCCAAGGCTGAACTGCAGTGTTCTCAAAGAGCACCGAGCCGATTGGGCTGGCGATTGGTTCGCCGAAGGTCGGAAGAGAGCTAATCACCGTGGATGCACCGATGCAGAGAAGGTGCGCTTTGTCAGACATCAACTTGATGGACCTGCAGCTTCTTGGTGGGAGAACTACACCGCCACTTATCCCATTGGCACCATCACATGGGATCAGCCCAGCAGGTCTTCCGCCTACCATGTTTCAGCCGGAGCCATGAGTCTCAAGAAGCGTGAGTTCCAACTTACGCCAGGGAACCGCATCGTATGTAGTACGGGATGAGTTCAGAAGTTAGCCCGCTATGCTCCTGGATGATGTGGCCACAGATGCCGCAGCAGAGAAGTTTCTGAGGACTCAATGACTTAATCAAGCATGCAGCTTATGGTGGCTACTTTCAACAAGTACTGTGAGCTGGTAGACAAGGCCACCATACTTGAAGGCAAGCAGCAGCAGATTGATAGTCAGCAAGCGAAGTACAGCTGGGAAGCACAACTCAGAGCTCAGCAGAAGCCCCTGCTATGCCCCATACTCAGGAGGGCATACCCATCACAACCATGGAGGACATAACCATGGAGGAAATGGGAACAACCGCAACTGTGACAACAAGTCGACAATGGCAATGGAAACGGTAATGGGAACCAACATCGTTTCCGCCTCGACCAAGGATCTGAGTCACATCACCTGCTTCAAGTGCCGTAAAACAGGGCACTATGCCACCGACTGCCCGGAGGCAAGCAGAGGAATGGAAACGGCAATGGAAGCTCAGCGAAGAAGCCCAACCCTTTCCTCGTGGCTCAGTGGAACTACATCGACGCGGAGGACGCCTATGATCAGCCGACAATCGTGGTTGGTAAGTTTTATTGAATTCACGCTCAGATTGGTACTTCTTTGATTCTCGTGCAACGATTCATTCATATCAAGGGTAGTTGGAAAAGTACGGGTTGCCCACTAAAACCCTTAGAAGCCCCTTCACGCCGGGCCAAGCAGAGGAGAAATGATGGCAGCTTAGGTCTGTCATGCAACCTCAACATCGAAACCATAAATTCCCCGCAGACCTCATAGTATTGGAAACCTGCACCTTGGATGTAATCCTAGGCATGGATTAGTTGACGGTTTGAAGGAAACATAGATCGTGTTCAAGAAGTCTATTCTCGCCACCACACCGGAGCAGTAAGAGGATCAAGTATGTATCCGCACATAGCCCGATGAAGAATCAGTATTCCTCACGGAGTTGTTCAGAGGAAGTGCCAGAGTGCAATATTTTCCCGATGTGTTTCCTGAGGAATTACCAGAATGCCACCGACAGGGACATTGAATTTCTGATTGAGTTATTGCCCGCAGCCCCAATATCCAAGAGACCTTATCGGATGCCACCGAACGATTTGAAGGAGATCAAGAACCAAATTAATGAGTTATTGGAGAAAGGATATATTCGCCAAGCTCATCACCTTGGGGAGCCCCAGCTTTTGGTAGAGAAGAAGGATGGAACCTTGAGAATGGTTAGGATTATCGTCGCTGAACGGCGACCATCAAGAACAAGTACCTCCTCGCGATGATTAATGATCTGCTTGATCAGCTAGTTGGAGCCAAGGTATTTTCCAAGATCGATCTTCATCAGTATCATCGCTTGAAGATCCGTGAAAAGGATATACCCAAAACAACATTCACTACTGTGTATGGTTTATATGAGTATACCGTCATGTCATTTGGATTGACTAATGCTCCCGTGATACTTCATGAATTTGATGAACAAGGTATTTATGGAATATCTGGACAAGTTTGTCGTGGTGTTCATCGATGATATACCGATTTTTCCAAGAGTGAGGAAGAGCATATGAACATTTATGCCTAGTTCTAGAGAAACTTCGAGAACATCGCCAGTATGCCAAGTTCAAGAATGTGAATTTTGGCTGAAGGAAGTTCGATTCTGACATGTTATTTCAGGAGAAGGAATAGCGCTGACCCCGCCAAGGTTGAATCACCACCGATTAAGGCCGCCCACCTCACCAAGGAGATCCGCAGTTTTCTGACTCGCAGGATATTATCGAGGTTTATTGAGAACTTCGAAGATTGCCAAGCCCATGACCGAGCTGTTGAAGAAGGAAGCCAAGTACATTTGGACCGAGGATTCTCAAGCCAATTTTCAGGAATTGAAGAACGCTTGGTTACAGCCCCCAAAGCTGATTTTGCCGGACATACACAAGGAATACCAGGTTTATTAGACGCTTCGTCAGTGGACTCCGGAGGAGTACTCATGCAGGAAGGAAAAGTTGTAGCTTATACCCGCATAGCCACGACCTCACGAGATTAATTATGCCACATGATTTGGAGTTAGCAAAAGTAGTGCATGCACTCAAAACCTAGAGAGATTTCTCATCGAAACCATTGTGATGTATACACAGCATCACAAGAGTTTGAAGTATATTTTCACGCAGAAAGAGTTGAACCTCAAAGCAGGAGATGGCTAGAGTTAATCAAGGACTATGACATGAGATTGCATTACCACCTGTGAAAGGCTAATGTTGTAGCAGATGCTTTGAGCCGTAAGAGTTATGTGAATACTCTTATAGGAGAGGATTACCCTCAGAGTTAGTCGATGATCTCGTAGATCTCCGATCGGAGATAGTTCCGAGAGGATATGTTGCAACTCGAAGTTCAGTCCACTTTGGCCGAAAGGATTCGTGGAAGCCCAAGTCGGACAAGGAAATTGATGAGATAAAGCAAAGATGAATGAAGGAAAAGCTAAAGGATTCCGTAAGGATGAACACGGAGCTATATGGTTCGAGGATCGATTTATGTGCCCAATGATCCCTAACTCGTGAAGCTAATTCTTCAGAGGCTCATGATTCACCGTGACTCGATTCACCCCTGAACACCAAGATGTATCTAGATTTGAAGGAAAGTTTTGGTGGACAGTATGAAGAAGGATATTGCCGAGTACATAGCAAGATGCGATGTTTGTCAACGAGTAAAGGCGTAACATCGGGCAGCAGGTTACTTCAACCTTGCCGATTCCCCGATTGGAAATGGGAAAACTTGGAATGGATTTTATCACAGATTACCCAGTAACCCGCTCAGTTATGATTCTATCCGGTAGTGGTTGATCGCTCGACCAAGGTAGCTCACTTCATTCCTCGTGAAGACTACCTATACCAGTGCTAAGTTGGCCAAGATATACATGACCAGGATCGATGTCCTGCATGGAGTTCCGAGGAGTATCGTGTCGATAGAGGAACACAGTTTACCTCAAAGTTTTGGAATCAGCTTGCATGAAACTTTGGGAACGAGGCTGGAATTCAAGATGCTTTTCATCCGCAGACATGATGGATGCATCGAGAGAGTCAACCAGATTCTCGAGGACATGTTGAGAGCTTGTGTGCTAGACTATGGGTCTAGCTAGGATGATAATTTGCCATACGCAGAGTTTTCATACAACAATGCTTATCACCTCCATCAAGATGGCCCCTTTCAAGCTCTATACGGAAGGAGGTGCGTAACACCATTGTCGTGGATGGTGTTGAGATCGATCACTTTTCGCCCGATCTTATCGTCAGAGATTCCAAGAGAAAGTCAAGCTGATTCGGATAGACTCAAGATAGCACAATGAGACGTAAGAGTTATGCCGACAAGAACGCAAGGAAGTAACTTACTAAGCGGAGACCGAGCATATTCGTGTGTCTCCACTTCGTGGAATCAAGAGGTTCGTGTCAAAGGAAAGTTAGCACCCCGATTCATTGGTCCCTACAAAATCCTCGAACGCCGTGGAGAAGTTGCTCAAGTTGGAATTGCCGAAGGGTTGTCTGAGTTCATGATGTCTTCCATGTTTCCAAATTGAAGAAATGTCATGCCGACATGGCCGATATTCCGTTGAGAGACACAAGGTTCTCTAGAGGCCATTCAGCTCGATAAAGGATCTCGACTTATAAGGAGAAAGCCGTCCGATTCTCAAGATCGCGAACAGTAGTCACCCGCAGAAGGTCATCAAGTTTTGTAAGGTGTCAGGAGTCATCACTCCGAGGAAGAAGCACACTGGGAGCGCCAAGAAGACCTTCTTCGAGACCACCCGCACCTATTTGTTAGTTAACCCAATCTCGAGGGCTAGATTCATCTAAAGGTGGGTAGGTTTGTAACATCCCAAATTTCCTATTTGGAATATTTTACAATTATAGCTAAGCATCTATGCATTCTGCTTGAATTTGAGTGCCATTTGCAAGGCAATCATTTCAAAACTATGCCCGATAAATACTTGAGCAAAAGTATGAGAGGAGTAAACATGACACTCCAAAAATATGAGAGGAAAACAATGCCAAAAGTTTTGAATTCAAATTTGAGTTTTATTTGAATTTTGAAAAAATGATTTTTTTATAAATTTGGATTTTGCCCTCGAAAATGTTCAAATGATAGGAATATTCTCTCATCATTTTGATATATATATGTCCTATATAAAATATTTATAGTTTATATTTTATCTCTGCTTTTGTTTTTCAAAAAAATTAAAAAAGGAAAAGACTCAGCGCCAGCCAAAGCATCGCCCAGCTACGAGGCAATCATAGCGCCAGCGAGCCTAGCGACCACCCAAGTGCCAATCAACTGCCCAATTAACGGCCGAGCCAACCCAATGAGCCGACCGCACTTCGCACGAACTCCTCGCCGGCCGATCGACCCAGCCAAGCTTCCTTGTCACTGAATGTGGACCCCACCCATCGCCTACCCTCACCCACGCCACTCGGCACACACGGCCGGATCCGGGCGATCCGGATTCGCTTTCCCCGATTGCCCTCGCCAAGATGAGGCCCTCACTATAAATACCCTTCCCGCACCCCATTCTCGCCTCATCGGACCTCTCTCCTCCTCAGAGCCCTCGCCGAGTCTCCGAGAGCGCCGCCACCATTGACCTCGTTCCGCCGACGCCTAGCCTCCCCGAGCACCGCTGACTCCACCAGACGCCCTCGCTCAGACAAGACTCCGCTGGAGTTCTCCGCCGACGCCTCACCACCGGAGACACTGACGACTCGCCGCGAGCCACGCCACTGCCGACGTCCGTAAGCTGAGTTTTCTCCCCGTCCGATCTAGTCTCGACGGTTAGGATTAGAACTCTCAAGGGGTATGTTCTTAAATAAAACCGTCCGTTTAGTTTAGTCCGCTTATTTAGTTAGGTTTTTATTTTGTACCGCCCGATCTGCTTAACCCTAGGCCCGCTTAGTTGGTTACGACAGTATGCTAGTTAGCCCATTTAGCCGTTTTTCTTTATTTTCGTTTTTCTGTTTTAAATGTAATAGTTTCAGATTTGAAAATTCATAACTTTTATTTTACTTAATATTTTTAAGTGATTCTTTTTTGTTGGTTTGCAAATTTCTTATAGTTTCAGTAGAAAATATAATTAGCTATGTTAAAATTATTTATAATTGCTTTATTTTAGATTTAGTCAGAATAGTAAATCTGCTATAAAATGAGGTAGGAAAATTATTTTTCAATGATTCTTTTTGTCCCAACTTTGTTTTGACATTACCTAACCGTAGGAATTAATTTGGGCATTTTAGGATTAATAAAAAATAGTTTCTAGCAGAATCATGCTATTCTTAATTAATTAACTAGCTACTGTTTTCCTATTATTTTAATTAGCAAATAATTTTATTTTTCACATGTGATTGATTATTCTAGGTTAGTTTCTGCCACCTTAGAGGATGAACTTTTATTTATAATAATTAAGACTTTTATTTTATTTTTCTTATTATAATTTGCTTTAGGCCTAATAGGAGTTTTATAATAGCTTTTAAGTTAATTCTTTTTGCTCCTATTGCTTAATGCATTCTTTTTTCGTTAAGTTAACATAAACTCATGCTTAGGTTATGTTGAGAAAATTTTGTTATATAAAACTATTTTTAGTTGTTGCTTGAAGTAGGAAAATGTTTGAGTGGGATTTCTTCAGTTTTCCTTGGGTTTTGATTCGCTTTGTTTTGGTGTGTTATGTTACTATGCTATTTTGCTAAGTGATCATATGTTGTATGCTTATTGTGAATTATTGTTTGTCTCGTGAGAGTTTCCTGAGTGCTTAAGCTTGTTACTATTTATTCCCTAGCTTACGAAGATCACCAAGAAGGCAAGTCTTTGATCATGTTCTTTATAATACCTATGATTTCTGTTGCATTAGAATAATACCTCCCCACCATGCATGCAGTAGTTGAAATTTTGAAGTTATTGTTCTTGAGTAGTATCATGTGGTAGGATGAACCAATTCCCTTGTTACCATGACCCGGACGAGTAGTTTAATTTTGCTATGCTCAGACGGATTGGTTGAGTGAATTCATAAGAAAGATGTGAGAGTCAAGATGATGACAACCCCATGAACTTCAAGCTCAAGATGGACTTCTAATTCACATCGGGTGGAGGATTTGACGGGCACCGGAGAACCTGGTGGTTGGTCGATGCATGGAGAAGTGCTATGACATCTTGGAAAGCTTCACCCAGCCACTAAGAGACGATGGATGCCTCTTCGAACCGAAGTTACCCTGCAGCCGCAAGCCATTATGGCCTCGCGGGTCAACCCTAGTTGTGACGCTGGCCGACGGTACTATGAGATGTAGAAGAACGGTAGGATTGATGGGTACCGGCAAGGCCGTAAGAACTCTTCTAAGACCCTGTTTATCTATCCCGCCTTCAAACACCATGAAGTGCTAAGACTTAAAAGGAGGGAATGATTCTTATGGGTAAAGTGCGCAAACCTCCGCAGAGTTAAAGATCTAATCGACAGCCGTGTCCCTAAGTTACTTACAATTTGAGCCTCTGGAACTTGGAAGTATTCGGAAATCTCAACATTGTAATTAATAAATTAATTGAGGGGTTATGACTTAATAAATTGGGAATGAGATATTGGTTGGCGGAACCATCTCAATAACTACCAACAATTTTGTAGTATTTGCAAGCAAGTCCACTGTAGTAGGGAAAAACTGGCTTTTCGCAAAAAGATGAAACTTAGAGCCCCACAACCAAAATGCATATAGTGTTAGTAATTTTATTATTGTTATTCTCTTCATGACTTGCCAAAGATATTCAAAATGCTGATTTCCACACGGCTGCAACGCCTTATGTTGCAGAGGTTTATTTCGATCAGAGTGAGGCTATGTTCGCCACATGGCATTGCCCTATGGAGTCGGATGGACTCGCTTATTTCGCCTACGCTCCGCAGCTTATTTAGTTTATTTTCATGAGTTGGCCTTCGTCAATTTATTCTATTGTAATAAAGACTCTATATGAGAATCGTAATAAATTTCGTGTGATTGAACTTTGATTATTTCATCAATGTAACCGTGAGTACCAAAGATGATCTTGGGATGGCATGCATACGAGATTTGACCGATTTTGGGTCAGGTCGCACAAGTTACTACTCCCTCCTTTCCAGCTTTATGGCTCAATTTCAAAATTTCTCCAACCAAGGTAAACGGTGAGTGGTCTAATTAATTTCCTAGTTTGCACAAGATGCTTGTTTTTCTCAAGAAGTTATGTTTACTAAGGCATTAATTAGAACGAATGCATGAATGACCACCAAATTTCCATGAACTTGTACATGCATTGGTTAGTTTCTCTTGACACTCGCTATGCTGGGTGATCTAACGCACCTTGAAATCCAACATGTAATGGTACTACTACTAGTATAGTAGAATTGATACTTATCAAATGGAAAGTGAATGTTTTTCGATGAGCCCTATAAACCCTAGTGGGTACGCATCTGTAGAAAACAGATTTTTTCCAAAACTAAGTCGCCCTTTCATGAATTCTGTAGTATACCTCCGCCGACGCCCCTTTCATGAATTTTGTACTTCCTGTCCCCACATGTGGGACATATAGCAACCGGTTCGACGTGTCAAGCACCAAATAATAGTGCGTAACAGCAGGGGACGACCCCACCTGCATCGCCCAAAGAGTAGTAATGAGCAATGAGACGTCAAATCACAATGTCGATCTTCCTGCATTTGACGAGCAACCATTATTTCACACTTCAGTTCAACCATCTCAAACCACGCACTAGTATTGCTTCTCGCCTCAAGAGGGACACGCGCATCACCTTGGTACATCATGACACATGGGACCGCAAGACAGGCCATGCTCCCGCCGACCGCCTCGTAAAATCACCTCATTTTTACTATATCTCAGACGGTTTACTACATGGCATGCACGCTGCTCTAGGTTGAGAATTTAATCTTATATATATATATATATATATATATATATATGTGTGTGTATATATATATATATATATATATATATATATATATATATATATATATATGTGATGAACAGTACTCTAGCCTTTTAAAATTGTATACTTTTGTACAAGAGTACTATCGATGGATTGCGCCATGAGCAAAAATTGAAATTTTAAAAAGGTGGTATTATATAGAGAGCGCTCGCCAAATTATGCATATAGTATTATTAAAAAAATAGTAAGTGCTTAATTGGGGTGCTAAATTTATTAAAGAAATCTAGTAGTATGTACATACCCAAGAGTTAAAGTAACTAGAAGAAACATAACATAGTTCTGTTGGGGCTCAAACAACACACCCCTCAAATTAAACTAACACACCTGAAATTAAACTATGCAAATAATCCGTAGACACCTGATTAGAAGTTTAGAACCACCATGAGCAACAACATCGCCACCTTACTCGGAGTCCTCGCCCACGCCCTCGACTTCATCCTTGTCCCTCTTCCTCTTGGCCGATACTTTTGCTTGAACCGCCAACTTGGCTGTTTCTCTTCATCCAAACCTTGTAGATATTGAAACAAAGGTAGCCATCCATTGCAGCATAGTGGACGGGTCTATATCTAGTACACCGCTGCCATGCATGACAATGAAACGGTAATGAGGTTTCTCCATTACGGCACGAAGGATGAACCATGGCTCCGCCAGGTCGATTGAGGGCTGATGGGAGGGCACCACCGATTCTTCCGAGGTCAAGGGGTTGCTTACAACAAGGCCTATCCGACCCAAGACTTCTTTGTCGCTCTTAAAGTCTACAATAATGAATTTCACTGCTTTGTCCTCGAGGAAGTTCTTAAAATCCTCGCACTCAACGCCGGCATGGCATATGTGGTAGACCAAGCAAACGTTATGTACGCAAACCCGATCACGGCGGCTTCTTCCTCTCTTCGCCCTTAGATCCTTCTCTCGCCCCACGACCGTGGTGTACTCAACATCTAGCCCAATGACCCACTCATCATCCGAAGTCTTCAACATGCGCCTGCTGCAGAAAGGCATCCTTTCACCGCCACGAAGTATACGGTGTAGATGACGCCGAACTCATCGCCGTGATGGTTCTAACCTTGTACTCACCGCCAACCGGGAGATTTGGGACGCCATGAATTTGGGAGGAGGGATAGGATTAGTGGAACCGCCAGAATGTGAATGGACGGACGACTAGGAGCGAACCGCCAGTAGTATTAAAGGACGCAAGGGGACGGTAGGAGCGAATTGCCAGCAGCGAACGGCAGGGTAGTGGTTTATTCTCCCATGATACGGGCTTCCGAGAGCCCTTGATCCGAGATCGAACGGTTGCATGGCGTGATTCTAGACATATGGGTGAATATCCTATCCTAGAGGGTTATTCTGCAATTTTTAGCAACTTAGCATGCGATCGCTTGATTCAGATCAAGGGCTGCCAAGAGTTGCGATCATGGTCGCTACTTACTATGAGCGCAAGTACGTCATGCGGTCGCCTTGGAGATTTAACACGGTGCTAGGGCTATCTTATGTTGGCATGTCATACATAGTCATCACTTAGTCACTCATACTACAACAAGGTTGGCTATAAGGTTGATATAAGTGTATTTTTTTACTCCTCTATCTTTTCTTTCAGATTTTCCGTCTCTATATTATAAGAACGTTTTTGACACTAGTGTAGTGTCAAAACGCTCTTATATTATGGGACACATGGAGTACTAGTATTTATTGCATTTGCCAAGGAGTGACCTCTTCCAATGAAATGGTGTTGCTAAGTTTGCTTCATTTAATTAGCTATAGACTAAAAATTGTCTTTTTTCACCTAGGTACACGCAAGTTAGCACTGCTTTTCCTTGGGTCACCAAACTAGTCTCTCTCTCATTAACTTGCCACATCGATTTTATGCCTATGTGGCAAGCTTAAGAACCTCAGAGGGAGCAAGTAAGTACAATAGTGCGCTTACATGGCATTTTTGCATATGTCGAGGAAAGAGAGGCAAGGAAAAAGTGGAGAAGTGGGCTCTCATGCAAGAGCCAGCCTCTACTACATGGTGGAGCATTGGGAGAGGTACCGTATGGAGGTGGTCAAATCAGAGACTCACGCCGGTCGAGTAATCGCGCAGCTTAAAATGATAATGGCAAGTCAAATCATGGGGCCCCACCTGTCCAACAAGAATCAACGGCCAAATCACACAGCCCCACGCTTGCAGCAGCCTACCTTCGCCTTCTCCCGTCTGCTGAACCGACTAGGCGGAACTGCCCCGCCATCGCACAGAAAAGCCCCGCCTTAATTTTAAATACAACTACTCCCTCCGCCTAGGTGAGTAAGTCATCTTACTAAAATGAAATAATCCCAAAATACTAAGGCGCCTGCATTAACTTCACCTCGCTTCTTTTGTTTCTTCACATATCAACCAATAAGAATCCAATGATATAATTTTTGTGACATAGTAACTCATATTTAGTTAGTCAAATGGATGACCTAGAACCACGCGGCAGTGCCCTATAAACCGAGATGCCTACAAATAAAAAACCAAGACGGAGAGGGTAGTTCAAAGACGATCTTTTTAGATCAATATAGGCCCTGCTTGGATCATGGGTTAGAGCTAGTTTGGGTTAGTTGGACTCAAATAACCCAAAAGTATCCAAACAGGAGGGTTAGAGTGGGTTAGTTCCATCGTGGTAGGCTGCCCGCCGTGTTGGCGAAGGCAACTCAAGCGGTGGTCAGTCAAGCACACCTAAATGGCTGGCTACACACTTAACAGACCCCTTTAAGCACATGTGGCTCATCCACCGCCTTATTCCACGGGCATGATGCACCAAATTACAGTTCGAGCAACGGTTGAATTGAGGCACCCGGTCAGAAGGCCGAGTAGTAGAAAATGAGCGATGAGGGGTCAAATCACAAAGTTCCGTGATCCAATGCGATATTCAGGTCGCCCGCCTACTATAGCAAGTGACATGCACAACCACACAATCCTTGTCTCAGATCAGGGCTCTAATTGAAATGTAAACAAATTCTGAATTACTTTTGAGTATAAGAAACACAAGTTATTTAAACCACTATGTACAGCATGGCATCGGGTTAATAAAATTTTGCATTATTAATCACCACATACTTCCTTTTCTAAAAAATCACCACATACTTAGATGAAAACCCACAATTGAGATCGCAAACAAGGAAATCACCTTGGGCAGCTCAATGGGGGACACATCCTCAAGGGGGAAATCTGCTTCGCAGAAGGCTACACGGGGTCAGAACCTCAAACGGGCGCTGACTATCTCAATAGTGGCCGGAGCGATCTGGGTCGTCTTGGTTGCACCATCTTCTTGAGCTCTCGTCTCGTGGGATCAGCCTCCCGCCTCGCCTTCCAATATCTGCAGATCTTGCCGGTTCTCCTTGGTCCATCATGAACCGACGTAATACTAGGAGACCACCGAAAGGAAAACACAATCGCAATGACAATGAAACAAAAAAGAGAGTGAGGATCGGTTATCGCTTTGCAAATTTCTTTTTTTTTCTCTAAACGAAAATATACCAACATCACGGATCTGCTTACCTTCCTTCGCTGGGAGAGAAGAACAGGCAGATGCGAAAAGGCTTTCTTGAAGACGGTGAGGGAGAAGGGATTGCTTAAGAGTGAAATGATGGTTGCTTCTTGGCCCATCAAACTTAGAATCAAGGAGGTGGGATTTTGATACGACGCTCACATCGCCCGCCGCTATGACCGGGTGACTTCTCCTCAGATACCGCTTTCTAATTTCGTGGATGGCATCTCTGCCCATGCATGCATGGCCCGCATGTCGGTGAACAAAAGTATAACGGCATTCAGAGAGGGAGACGTTTCAATGACCTAGAGGAGCCAAGCGTAGAGTGTCTCCACTGCACTAGTAGTAATTGTTTTTCCGGTAGCTGAGAGTGTCTCCACTGCACTAGTAGTAATTGTTTCTCCGCCCAAGACAAAACAGCCAATCCACACTAGTAAATAGTAAAATCAATTCAAAAGGCGCTACCCACACCCAAAGACACCACCCCCCCAAAACCTGGGTGCTCTTCTTCCTCCCCGATCCCACCCACCACGCCACCGCCCACTGCACTCCCCAAATTCTCACCTCACTCCTACAGAAAACCCCAGCCCCCTTCTTCCTCAATCCCACAGAAACCCCAGCCCCTTCTTCTTCGCCAGACTACAACTAGGCTCACATTCATTACTCGCTCAAAATCGTGAGCGACGCGACGCCTCGAGGAAATTGGAGTCGGCTGACCCCAAAGCCAAGAAGATGAGGTTCTCCACTGCAACGCTGTAGATCCCGTGACCCGCAGCTGGGAGAAGGCGGCGACCCCGCCCCCACCGGATCCCAGAACTCAGAGAATCTTGGTGGATCGTGATCAGCGATCTCCCTGACGCCGCCCTGGGGAGATCATCTCGCTTCTCCCCACTCAAGGATTGCTGCCGCACTCCAAGTCCTCTCAATTCGTGGCGCCTATGGCGCTGGCTGCGGTTCTTAATCTCGCTGCCGCCAGCTATCTCTTCAATGATTTTGAAATATCCAGAGCCATCATCTCCTCCCACCGTGGTCTGCTCAAAGCCTTTGCATCCCGCCATGCTACCGGAAAGCAAGCATACCATGACTCTGCACGGTGGACGCCGCTGAAATCCCTCAATTCACAGTAACTACAGCTGCTTGAGTTCTACTATTCCCTCGAAATCACATACCACATACCGAACGCCATGA